>CM044959.1:6447021-6715651 GCA_024516035.1 Bactericera cockerelli
AATATGATGAAAAAAAGAAGAAAAAAAATCATAGTTTAAAAGGGAACAATTAAACTAACCTGAAATGGTAGTGTTTGTAAAAGATTTTTTCCTTGAAGGGGGACATTTCTCAAAAATTTTATTTATTATGAGTTTAATTTTAAAAAACCCAAAGTATTTAAAATTTAATATTTTATATAGTTTTACAAATTATTTTTTTTAAAAAATCACGGGAGAAAGGAAGAATATGATGAAGTAATTCTTGTAGCGGGAAAAGAAACGAAATAGCAGTCGTAGAATGATCATAATTATGAATGCGGGCCGAGTTCAGAAAATTTTGTGAGAATGTATAATTGTACGTTTATCGTAAAACCATTTATTATTTTGTACGGTTAGAGGAGAATAAAATTTGTTCAGTACAAGTATGCTAAAACTATACTAACAGCCATATTTATGAACAGAAAACGTCTTTTGGTCTGAAGCATGATTTCCTTTAATATTATTGGCCAATACCTTGCTTGAGACAGTGCTCGGACAAAATTCGCTGTTCATAAATACGGGTGTTACTGAGAAAAAAAAAAGTTTGATCAAGGATGGCAATTATGACTAGGTATGGAATATCACCTAACTAATACTTACAATTTCATTTGAGACGTTCTGTATAGAGATTGATAAAAAAAATGAGAACTCACTAACACGATAAACTTTTGGTATTAATTTAAATATCTTTAAACTAGCTCTAACAAAGCAACCAGAAGAATCCCACTCACACCAGGCCCAAATTGCATTTTTTTTTTTAATGTCAGATATCTTATTGCGAATTCTGTCAAGTTGCGAATGCAACGCCTTCTTTCTGAGAGACAGTCTTGGAAAGAGGTTAGAATATTATTGCTCCAACTCAATCTTACTCGAGTGGTACTTGAGTAAAGCTCAAGTCATTTATGTACTTGTGTAGCTGTCATTGTTCTGAGCTATGTCCATAGATTATGGTAGGTTAATGAAGCCAATAGCTTGTAGTGCATGATATATTATTTTTCCATGTTTTTTTTATGGATCTATCATTGCGCTAAAGTGTTGCCATCGTGTTAGACAAACGTCACTGTAAAGAGAGAGAGAGAGGGAAGGAGGGAGAGATAGAGAGAGAGAAAGATAGATAGAGAGAGAGAGAGAGAGAGACAGAGAGAAAGAGGGAGAGAGTGAAAGAGAGATAGAGATAGAGAGAGAGAGATAGAGAGACAGAGAGAAGAGAGAGGTAGAGAGAGAGAGAGGAATTATGAATAAAGAGCTCATCATCATCATCATAGGGTAGCGTCATCGTGAACGATGGTAGCCAGACAGTGGAGTAATGACTTAGCACTTCTACCACTGTCTATACAAGGAGGCTAATAATTGACAAGGGCCCCCAGAACCAAGCCAATGCTGGTCTACTCCCTGTTTATAGTCCCCCAGCCAGACTAGTCCCCCAGCCAGACTTATAAAGAGCTCACACAAGTTTATTCATAGTTTATCATTATTATTATTATCATGTCCCAGTCTTCTTCTTTTACTTTGCCTGTCCCCAAACCCACTTGGGGTCGGCCGGTCGGCATTGTTCAACAGTAGTAGTAGTAGTAGTGCTTTATTTAGACTGTCGGCTCGAGACAAGAAGTCCCATTACGTTAACCAAGACAAGAAGAGAAGTGCAGACCTTAAAACTTCTTATCGCCGGGGAGAACAACGCAGACCTCTAATCCTGGACCTAATTAGACCCAAAGAGATCCTTTTATTAACAATAAAATTCACAGATCTTATATCTTGGTGATTTTTTTTTTTTTTTTTTTACCGAACTCAGTAGAAGGGATTTTATTAATTGATATAATATATTTCGTTTAAAACATCTTCTTTCTTCAGTGTGCTCAACACGGATGCCACATTTAAAACATCTTGGTGATTGCTACATTATAGCAGTAGCAGAGGACGGATATCCATTTACTAAATTTTAACAAAGATATAAATATCTCTATATATAAATGAGTATTATATATGTTAATGACAAGAAGTTCACATTCAAATCACACAGCGTGGCACCGCAAGTTTTCAAGGTGTAATTCCAGTTTCCTCCAATGTTATTGAATTTCTTGCATCATTTTCATCAACAGTCCATTCTCTTTATATGTTAATTTATGTATTGTGATCGATATCAAGATTTTTTAAGTGCATAGTTAAAGCTCTCTCATGTGATATGAGTGCAAATACAATGCGATGCTGTATGAAGATTATGTGTATATAATTTAAATAATATGGTTGAAGCTCATATGTCCAATGAGACTAGTGTGAATGCGACGCTATCTGATTGAAAAATTGAACAGTATCGATTGTATACTTGGCTTACATCGTGCTTGGAGTGATTGCTCACTTTCAAAACAATCCTCTCAACACATCCATGGTTCACCTTGACAATGTTATCCACCACTGCATCTAAATCATTCACAGCTCCAGTGTATTCCAATATCTGTAGGTTCTTCAGGTTTTTGAGCAGATTGATCAGTGCCATGTCCAAATCTTCATTCAAATTGTGCTTCCAAAGAGTTATAGAAACTGCTTTGAGCGTATTCGGATATTGGTTCATGAGTATCGTCAATAAAGGCAGTAGTTGTTGGTTATTGTCTACCATGGATCCTGAACTAACGTGTATAGAAAGCAAAGGTATATCTTTTGTGATGAACTTTTCCGCTTCATCAAAGGGTAATCCAGTGATGATGAAATGAACTCTCAATTTTGGACAGTTTGTTTTACACTGGGACCATATGTCATTTGGAATGATGTTAACGCTAGAACTAGATGAATTGGCTGGCGTCTCGATGAAGAGTTGCAGACATTCTAATGTTTTGTGGTTGCTGATACTTTTCAACGTGTCTCCTGAAATCACGAGCATTGTTATTTTACATGTAACAAGTATGTTATATTATTAATAATATTCATGAAATAGGTACAATTAAATTTTAGTATATTTATGTTTCATTTATCTACTTTTAAAAAAAATCTATAATAAGAAGGGATTCAAAAGTAACCGAAATGTTTGTCGTAACTTCTTTATTTTTCAAATATATTTTCTATTGATTTCAAACCATTTTTCCATCTTATAATTGTACCATTAGAGTTTGTATCCTACATCTATTTAATTTTATTTCTGGTAGCTAATGAACTATCACAAACTAATCTCGACCTTTTTGTTTGTTACAGAGGTACGTCCACATTCGCATAAATTCATGAAAGTGGAGAGATCAGAGGTTTCTGGAGTAAGTTTTATTTTATAAGGAATTCTTTTTTGATTACACGTTAACTTTTTTATCGCAAACTTGCAAATAGCTTAAGGTGATTGATTGATTCGCGTGTGATTTTTGTAGATTTAAATTAATTCATCGATAAGTTCTACGACTTGCCAATAAATGATTTTCTGTGGAACATAGAATGTAAGAAAAACAAAATAGAACCAGATAAAAAAAATCGCTGAATATCAATCTCAAAATTGCCTAGTGGATAAAATGTGAACCAATGAAGAGGAAGTATTGTGTCCATAATGGCTATGTCCATAATGGTTATGGCTTTTTAAATATGTCATTAACTATGTAGAAATGCGAGTACCAAATCAACACCGTACAAAGAATAATACCTTCTAAGTCTGCCAGGCATTGGTAGTTACAGGATAGAAAGTTCAAATTACTCAACAATGACATGCAGAATTTGTACAGCACCAAATTCAAAGAACTTTTCTTCTGGCCATCGTGGATTTTGTGAAGTTTCTCCAAGAATTTCAAACTGTCTCCATTTTCTGCAATAGCGTCTTTGAAATTACGTTCCAAACCAAGTGGACTTTCAGAAAAATTGAACTCTACAATATTATCCAAAAAGCAGCATTTATATATTTTTGATTTATTCAAAATGTCAGAGTTGTCAGTATTTGTTTTGTTACTTATTTGAACACAACTTGCCAGCTGAACATGTATCTTGGTAATCTTGCAGTCTGTGTTAGTACGTTCTTGATCATTCTTCATTTTATTTGTGTGTTTATCAAATTCATATTTTTTAATTACATCAAATGCATCTTCTTTTGTATTAGCTCTAGATTGATCACTCCGAAATATATCAACATATTTTGAAAATAAATTATACATGTACAATCTCTTGACTTCTTTCAAATTGATTGCCAACAGCACAGCCATTCCAAGGCTATAGCTCAGTTCTGCATTTTCAATTTTAACAACTTGTAAGTTTTCTTGTTTGTGTAAAGCTGTGCAAAGTAACTTTAATATTTTCACCCTCCCATTTGGTTCGAACGGATTTCTATTTACGGCGTTAAAGTAATCCAAATATTCGCTGCTCCTGGATTGATTCTCAACTTTGGCATTGTTCTTTGTTTTGACATTTGTAACAAAGGTGTTGAATGTTTTCCTTGTGTGTTGGTACAGTTTATTGGAATATTGCCCAGAATATTTCTTATGTCGAATGAAGTTCTGGTAATAAAGTTGTCCGTCTTTTGTAGGAAACAGCAGTGGACAGAACAAAAAGTTGTTTAGGTGTTCCAAGTGATAAATCAACAGTTGGCTCGGTAAGTTTTGCTCATAGACATTGTACCACTGTTGATTTGTGGCAAGCTCGAATTTGTTGTTCTCACATTGTTGCCGCTCCGGAGGTTCTTCCTGGGACTTTTCTTCTGATAGTTGCGCGCTTTCAGATTGATTGGAGGGTCCTGAAATGTGTAAATAAAAACTGCCTCAGGTATCTGCAGAGCAGTACTACTCGTATAATTAGGTGGACAAGATATAATGACAATCAAAAGGCACCATAAGAAAAAGTTATCATATTAGTGTTAATCACTTTCGTGATATCACAACTAGTCAAACTCGCTTTACTAAATCTACGCTGAAACCGGGACTTGTACCACCGACCTCCAGGTTACAAGTCCGCCGCCTTATCGATCAAGCTACTAAGGTATAAATTATCTTATTAAGAAAAAATAATAATAACGTTATGTCAATTATGTACTTCACATTTTTCAGATGGTCTCCTTTGATTTTTATGTAATGATTGAGGATATAATTATTGTAGAACCTTTATTGATAGATAATTATTTAATAGGTATCTCAATAACACAACAGAATAACAAAATTAAACGATTACCTATTTATTACGTTATTTTCAACAGGGGGATGCACTTATTAACTAACCTTCAATACTTTGAGTAACTCCATTATTTGATTCATTACACACATTTTTCTTATGTCTATCCAGAAATTGTTTATACACATCAGTGTCTTCATGTTTTGGTATTGGTTTTATGTTGATTACTTTTTCTAATTCAGAATATACCATTTCATCAAACATCGAATCCCGCATTGAAGGAACAGACGAAGGAACTTCTGTATTTTCGTTGTAAAAAAAATGCTCATATCCATATTTGTCTTCATTGGAAATGTCAATATTATCTGTTGTACTTTTTGGTGGTTTTATAATTTTTCCATACTTCAGTTGCATTTGAAGCATTGCTTCTTTGTATTCCTGTAGCTTGAACATATTTTCACCGCCACAGATGTCAGAAATTTCGGACGGATTTTTATCATTTTGTTCAAACATTTTCGACCGATTTGGCTATCGCTTCTTTGAAGGTGTTTCAATTGTTTGAAGATGAAATATACTTGAATTTTTGCCTGACTCAATTTGAGTACCGTTTAATCCTGACCTGACACCAATCTCGGTAGTCCAACAGACCCGTTTTCGATTCTTATATTGCCTTGTAGACTGACCTAAGTTTCACCAATCATCTGTACAGTTAAGTCACTATTTTGGTTTATTTTCAATTTGAATATTTCGGCTAAACGAGGCTGTTTTGATAATTCCGAATTAACCGTGTGTACAATATTTCATGTAACTATAGTTATAGCACAACCCTCGATAGCATAAAAGTCTCTGTTTACTCTAGCTAAAGTTTCCTTTGAAATTAAGAGAAAGTTTTTCTTATTGCAACCCTACTCAGACACCAAAAGAAATTTTGTATTTTTATTTTTTTGTAGCTTCACAGGTACTGTTTTTATGAAGATTCAGTGATGAGTGAGTGGAATAGTCAATGCCCATTGACTATTCCACTCACGTACTCATAAAAAATAGATTTTCCTTCCGAAATTTACCGACCTCAGTAGCTTGATCGATAGGGCGGCGGACTTGTAACCGGGAGGTCGGTGGTTCAAGTCCAGGTTTCAGCGTAGATTTGGTAAAAGCGAGTTTGAGTAGTTGTGACATCACGAAAGTGATTAACACAAATATGATAACACTGTACTACTTCCGAAATTTGAAGTAATTGCTTCAGTCGGTCTTTATAAAGTTCTGAGAGCAAAAGAGTTTACTTTAAAGAAAAGCAATTTTTTTTCTTCTTTGAAATATATGAAAGGTACTTGGATGTTCATGAAGTTGACATTTTCCTTTATTAATAGCTCCTCTAACTTACCCATGGAGCAATGGCTCGTGAGCAAAAGCATATGGTTATGAATACGAAAATGAGCAAATGCTTTTACCTTTTCCTTCAGACCTTTTGCTTCTACTTCTAGGTTCCTTCAGGCCTTTTGCTTTTACTTCTACCTTTTCCTTCAGACCTTTTGTTATTACTTAGAGTTTTCCTCACGAGCAAATGCTTCATTTTTATGAAAACGGTGCAATAAGGTAGAGACTAATTCATTTATAATATTTATTTGTTTATATTTTTTTCACCATGTTACCATGTTCATTGTAAAAAAAAAAAAATGTAAATAAAGATTGGTCCAATTGTTTATAAATAAATAAATATAATGAATAATTATAATTTATAATGATTATTCAGGGGTTTCCACATGTTCTACAGCAGGGGTGCCCAACCTATACAGAAGAAGATCTACTTTAAATCTCAGATAATCGACCCCCCCCCCCCCCCCCCCCCCCTCCCCTACAGTTTCAATGTTCATTCTGGAATTGAATGGGTTAATAAAGAATTCAACCAATTTTTCAAGTTTCAAGAAGTCACGAAACCTCCTTTTAATTCTCATGAGTTAAGGAAGGAGATCTCGGATTTTCACTTTTGTGAAATGTTGAGATGCCAGAAAACCTCGTTCACCATCATTTTGTACTTTAGAGATCTAGACTTATACAGGGTGTCCCGTATACAGATGCAAATATTTTGAGGGTAGGTTCAGCCCACCGTGGACTATCATATGAGCGAAACTTGCAGTGGGGCATTTTGCTTCGTTAAAGAGTTATGGCCAAATCCCTGTTTTTCCCACAGGTCTAGAGGTCACTTGGATCGATGAACGTTTTTAAAGAAATGGTAGCCAGTAAGTAAATTTTTACTTCATGTATGGATAGTCATGCATATTTCCCTTGAAATGCAGTTGGTTGCATGATAAAATATTGAAAGACCAGAGAGATATTTAATCTTAAGTTCAATATTTTTCTAAAATTTGATTTTTCCCTGTTTTCCCTTTCGTGAATTTAGAGTACTTCTACAATTGCAATTCTGCGTATCACTAGTTAAAAAAATACCCTACTATGTTTAGTTTTATAAAAAAGAAAGCTCATTTATATTACTTTAAAGATCATGGAACGCAGTACACTCAAAGCTCAAAAAACACTTCTGAATCATGATGGAAAATTCAAAGTTGGCTGAATTTTAACAGAATTGGCGCGTAATTTGAGGTATAAATACACTGCTCTGGGATGTTTAACAGAGGGAAATTGATCATTCACAGTGGTCGGTTGGTGTGAACTTTTATGTGAATGGGGTTTCGGAATCACAGGGTTATCATGAGGAAAAATGACAGAGGCTGCAACGAAAGCAGCAACCAGTGGTATAATTTTATGGAAAAAGAATACACATGGAGACTCTGACTCTGCGCTACCAACAAAAATAATGATTTTATTTTTAGAAGTAAAATTAAAAATATCATTTTTGTGTTTATCACAATCATGACATCAAAAACATAACAAATAGTGCCGAAAATTAACCTTGGGTAAAACTCGAACATCCAACCTTAAGGTTACTATAATTATTAATACTTTATTTTTATTTTATAAACAATTGTACCAAGCTTTATTTACATTTTTTTTTTTTTTTTTTTTTACAATGAACATGGTAACAATTTGTGAAATAAATATAAACAAAGACTGATCAAGGGTGGTGATACAGTGATACATGTTTGTAGTTTATTGATAAACTACAAACATGATACATTCTGCAACACAGGACATGAAATGAAAAGAACCCAAAAGAATATGTAGCGAACCAAGGGCGAGGTTTAAAGCTAGTGGCTTTCTCTTCCACCGAACAAATTGATCGCCTTGTTATTTTAACTATTAGATTTGATTGATATTGTTGGTTAATAGAACTAATTGTACTCAGAAAATTTTCATTTATAACTTGCAGTTGGCACAAAAATAGTCACACAGACCGCTTCAGGCATCGAGTGTTCTTCAAAATGCAATAGCGCCCAGATTCAAAATTTGAAAGATGTGTTTCTCTCCTTCTGGTGCCGTTTGGTAACGCGTATCTCATTCGTTCCTTCACGCGTCTGAAAGAACTTTCTATTTATTGAAACAAAATAGCAAAGGGTATTTTTTTACCTAGTGATACGCAGAATTGCAATTGTAGAAGTACTCTAAATTCACGAAAGGGAAAACAGGGAAAAATCGAATTTTAGAAAAATATTGAACTTATGATTAAATATCTCTCTGGTCTTTCAATATTTTATCATGCAACCAACTGCATTTCAAGGGAAATATGCATGACTATCCATACATGAAGTCAAAATTTACTTACTGGCTACCATTTCTTTAAAAACGTGCATCGATCTAAGTGACCTCTAGACCTGTGGGAAAAACAGGGATTTGGCCATAACTCTTTAACGAAGCAAAATGCCCCACTGCAAGTTTCGCTCATATGATAGTCCACGGTGGCCTGAACCTACCCTCAAAATATTTGCATCTGTATACGGGACACCCTGTACATAGGCATCTCACCTCTCTGGACGTGATCGACCGGTCGATCGCGATCGACTGGTTGGGCAGCCCTGATCTACAGCATGCTGATTGTGTTCACGTTAAGATAAACAATCAGATGAATGGAAAAATCAAGTGAATTTCACACTTGTTAAAAGTAAATTAAAATCAAGTTTGAGGTAGAAGGACACCAACAGTAACAATGGGGATATTGTTTATGTGTTCAACGAGTTTTATGATTTAGTTTATCCTACTCTCCTACTCACTTTCGTTAGGATAAGAGATTGCGTTAGTAAATAGCGTGGAATTGGGAATATTGAATATTATCATTAGTGTGACAGTGGTGTATAGCTTTAACATTTTTCTAAAAAATACATTAAGGTTTGTTGAAGCCAGCTTGGCTACAGCTGGAGGGGGGAATGATGGTCTCCAGCTAACTTTATTTCAAAGTGAAGATTATGTAGATGGAAACTGTATAATATATTTATTTAAAAGAACATAAAACAATAATAAAATAAAGATTGTAGACTTTTACAAACTCAGCTGAGGGAAGAGCGGAAAGCATACTTGCTGCATTCCCCCTCTGGACCGCCAGGTTGAGACGCTGTTTCAGGTGGATATTTCAAAGTTGGCTCGCCCTGAACCAAATTTATTTTCTTGCGATCAACCATCTGGAGAATTTTGCCTTTTTTTTAAGCCACAAAAACCCTTGAGAACTGCAAGCTAGTCTGACTTATAAGGGTTGGCCAGTCAGTTCTCTGTTTATGGACCTCTAGTGAGACACTGGTCTTCTCCCTGTTTAAGTCCTCTGTTTAAAGCTAGCCTGGCTTTTTAGAGTTGGCTGGTCTAGTCCTCTAGCGAGACGCGAATACGACTGACGTCAGATTCGCGTCTGATTCCTAGTCCTGTGGTTTTTGCATTGTTTGCTCTACGAGTGCTAAACCCATAAAAATTGCAGAATTGCCTGCACGGTCAATGAAGATAATGGGAGGAGTGCCTCGAACAAATGAGCAAATAGCGAGTCCTTGTGAGACCAATTTCGCCAGGTGGGATTTCCTAGAATTCATTTTTAGCACTTCTAATTTCCAAGAACTGAAAGTGGGCTTTCGTCACAACCTTGACCCACAGACATGATTAAAAATAAGGTACACATTATAACTACTTATTTCTATTAAATCACACCACTTGAACTTTTTTTCATGACAAAGTGGGTTGAAAAATAAACAAACGAAATTTTAAACAGTCAAATCAGGATATAGAAGAACTGGACACAAGAGAAACCTTGACATGAGAGAACGATTTTCAGGTCAAATTTACCTCTCTATAAGGGAAAATAACATCTGTTTATAACAGAAACTAGGATATAATATATGAGAAAATATGGGAGGAGTGCCTCGAACAAATGAGCAAATAGCGAGAGTCCTTGTGAGACCAATTTAGTTTTCTATATCCAGCTTTTTTCCAAAAGATTGACTGAAATGTATGGGAAACAAGTAAGATTAGTGTCAAGTTTACGCTAAATTAGGTTATGCCTTTTCTAGATTAGGTTATGCCTGATGCAAACAATAGACCAAGCCTGAAAATTAAGAAGATTTACTGTTACATCCACTAGAAACCTACAGTTTGACAACATCAGATTCTGTATTCTATACCTATTAAAGAGCGCACGAATAGCTCAGCGGTTAAGCACTCGCTTGGCATGCGGAAGGTCTCGGGTTCAAACCCCCGCGCCGACAAAAATTTACATTCAAAATTTGGTTACAGTTGTTTGTAAGGGATACCTTCCCGTGTGCTCGTGTCGACCCAGCACCTAAATTGGAAGTATTGTGTCACTTCTCGCCCATCAGAGGGGAGGTATATCACGGGATGGGCAGGCTACAAACACAGACCACAAGCGTCTACAGTAGCTCCTCTTTCATGGCTATGAAATAAAAGAGGCTGTGAAACACTCATCTTAAAAAAAAAAAAAAAAAAAAAAATATGGTCACTAGGTCTAGCTAGCCTAGCTACGTAACGAACTCAAATTACATCAAATTGAATGTCCTGATAGTTTTATCGGACTCATCTACACAAACATTTCATATTTACAAAACTTGTGACAGAATGTCTCGAGGTTTGCTCGGGTGATTTACAATTTTATCAACATCATCTGTAATAATTTCGTTATGTAAATAAACACGGAGGCTACCTGGCTCCTGGTAAGTATTATTACTTTAATTATCATCCTAAATGACATCTGAGTGAGCCTTGAGCAACCTTGATGTAAAATCTCGGCAGCCACTGACAACAATAATTGTTGGCTATCTCCCGTGCGACGGACTGTCTGTTCTGATAATGGAACAGTAATGTCTCTGGATGCAAGTACATACATACTATTGTTTATTCTGCATCCTCGCTTTCTATTGCTTTTCATTGTTATTATTTTTATTTATTATTTCGCAAAATGAATTGCCTTTTTTTAAGAAACATTATCAATAATCATCTTAATTTCTGCATCAACATTTGGACATTCTAATGCGTGGAATCTATAGGCACAGGATCTGAAGCACTTTAAACAAACACATTCGTTTCCTGGTTCATGAAATGCTCTTGTTTCACAGAATTTGTGGTGAAAACCATTCATTATTATTATTAAATTATTTATTCATTAAGACATGTGCATTTGTTTGTGCATGTGGCAGTGAAGGTCTCGATTTTATTCTTGAACAGCCATTTTATCTATACAAACTTAAAAAAAAAGATTTCACAGCCTTTTTTATTTCGTAGCCATGAAACAGGAGCTACTGTCGACGCTTGTGATCTGTGTTGTAGCCTGCCCATCCCGTATTATGCCTCCCCTCTGATGGGCGAGAAGTGACACAATACTTCCCATTTAGGTGCTGGGTCAACACGAGCGGCCCGGAAGGTATCTCTTACAAACAATTGTAACCAAATTAAGAATACAAATATTTGTCGGCACGGGGGGTCGAACCAGGGACCTTCTGTATGGTAAGTGAGTGCTTAATCACTGAGCTAATCGCGCGCTCATTGTTTTTGACATTAATATTTATCTCCTATCTATAAATTATCAGGTTTACAATTTTCTCATTACACATTTAATGTTTTCATTCAGATTGAGATTGAAATGATCATAGAGTTCTAAGAATAGAATATTGATCTTATCAGATAAAAGTTTCATGGCAGTCGATTAGCGTTGTGGGCGAAAATCCATTTATATTTTTGATTGAGTACACTTCTGATGTATTTAGAGGGATTTTATTTTGTATTTTGACCAAGGCAAAATCTTTACTACGTATGTATAACGACATATCATGATCAATGTCGATATTTTAAAAATATTAAAAAAAAAGGTATTTGTGCCCCGGAACCGCTTTCGCATTACTTCAGGGCACTTAACCTTTATATTCATGCCATTTCGGAAACGGAAAAACTCGGTCAGAATTTTCCGCTCCGGCCCGCAACCTCCGGGTCAGCAAACAATGCTCTTAACCACTGAGCCACAGAGATCGGTAATAAATACAAAATATACTCGTACAAATCCGGGTAACACCAAACTTCCTTTGAAACATACCTCAATCTACCAAATGGTCTGTCATTAATCCTATATTCGTCTTCCAAGAACCAATGAGGTACCTAACACAGATTTGCCAATACAATGTTTTTTTTTTCTCTTCTTCTTTTAAGCGTTTAAACCTTGTCGACAGGCAGGTCGTTCGCGCCGATTCCTTAATTTTAAATCATGTTGTAGAGTTTAAGAGCTCTCAGGTATTGGAGCATAGAATCGACGCTCTCGGTACTGTCTGATGTCAGTGCCGGGGGAGCAGGGAGAGAGGCTTTGCCTAACTCCAATTTACATTATGTATACTCGTAGCAATGAGTTAGCTAACACAGATTTGACTATACAATGTTTTGCCAAACTCCAATTTACATTACTGCGAGTAATGAGTTAGGCAGTTTCTACAACACGTAAAACAATGACGCCCTCATTACACTTAAACCAGTACGAATAGTCGAATAGTCAATTATGGTAGAAGGTTAAAACGACACTAAATGTATGCATCACCATGAAATCCCTTCAGGCATATGGGAACTCTCAAATATACTGGGAATACCGATGGAAGAACATTTTAACATATGAAGGAGGATGGCCAAGATAGAGTAAAGTGGAGAACGTCGTGTTGAAACCTGTCCTCGGACAGATCTACATACATATTATATACCGACGTATATACCAACCGAAGTTGCTTGATCGTTACAGTGGAGTCTAAACCAAAAAGTCGGATGGTTCGAGTCCGGAAAATTTGAGTAATAATAAAAGCACTCTTTAGTGGAAGGTAACCACCAGGCGAGGTTAATGCTCAAAGCATTTTCTACCATCTAACCCTCAGAGTCTTATTATTATGTGGTCACAAACTCAAATGAATGAGGGAAAATTCATGCAATGGGTGGGATTCGAACCAACGGATTCCTACGCTACCTGGATTACCAGACCTGGAAATAATAATAATGTTTATTATGCATTAAATAACATGAATGTCTATGGTGTTCCTCTATAAGTACGGGGTGTACTTTTAAGAAACCTTTGAAGAATATTTCAGCAGCTTTGAAAAATATTTCCTTTACTTTCCGTGTACATGGGTCATTCATGGTGGTCCTGGCTCAAACCAGGCTAAATGAGGTGTATGGGGTTAGTTGGTTTGTGATTATCCATCAAAAGGAGAGTGAAACCTCCGATTCGAATCGCCCAGATCTTAAAGATCTTAGACTATTATACTATTATACGTTCAGATTCGTTCAGATCTTAGAAAACAACAAGAACAACATCAACAAAAAGTTAATGGAACTTTTGGTCTATAAACTGTACTTTGAATCAGACAGCATAGTCCGTGATAATCCAGCAGGCATGAAGAGGGAGGTCCCCATCAGGCGAATTTTTCATCTCAATAATTATACGGAAGCGATCATAATTTTGTTATTAATTTCACGAGCGGAAGTTGCCATAGGTTGCTTGGAACCCGTTCCCACAGTGAAAACAAATGGAAATAGACAGATTGCGAAAAATTGGCACTGGTAGAATCACAATTTGGTTCATTTTTGAATTTCCCACAGCTTTGACAGTTAGCGGACCGACAGACAGACGGACCGACAGACAGACATAAATAGAATCTCTGTAGGTTACGGAATGTCCAACCATGATGTTTATGATATATTTATTTCTAATCGGAGCATTTTTTTCAAATGGTTCAATGGGTCATTGACATTGGTATGGGTAGGGATGTCGATGTCGTCTACAAAAGCTCTTTGTCACTGCGGCTTTTAATAAGATCTTTCCTGACATGCCATTTTTCTCTAAAAAAGACCCAAGCTTTTGTAGCTTGAGATTTTTTAGGACTGATTTCAGTAACTTCTAGAGGTGTTAAAATCAGCCTTGAGAAGGTTTTCTTTCAGTCGAGTGTGAGAGGCTGCTAAACATTCACAATCTGTTTTGCTGTCTCTGGGTCCTATCTACAGAGACGGCGTTTCGGGGCTTGAACGATGTCTATCTTGTTTAGATGGTGGTTGAGGCTTTGTTGGCCTGTTAGAAAGCCAGTCGGATTCGTAATTTGTCTTTGCTCAGACAAAGCATTTCTTTTGGGCGAATGAGTTATGAAACATTAGTATGGGTAAATTCTCTAAGTTTTTGTTGCTTCGTAGTTATTATATTTTTATTCCGATTATCAATATTTTATTGATAACATTGTGTCAATTATCTTTTCTTTCTTTCTGATGTTGGAAACTTCGTAATATCATGGCTGCTCTATTTCTTTGGTTTATCAGTTTTCTTTATGTCATTATGACGAAAACGTATATTTAGCTCTCAAAACAGTGGTGATAACTATGCCTATCATTCCATTTTGTTTCTAGAGCATTCTAAAATTGTTTCGTTAAATATTTTTACTGATATTATTGTTTTCTTTTTGTTTGACAATAAGTCTTTGAATTTTTTTTTTCCAATTCCATAAGATTAGGTATACATAATTCAAATCGAATTAGTTTGTTGTTGTTGAATGGCGGTGTTGGAATACACCAGTAGTTCCCTATGACTCAGAGAAGTTGGTTTAGTTATAGTACCTACTTATAATAACTAGTTTTTTTAAGATGAAAACGAAGCAAGCGTCAGATCATTTTTTACCGGTATTTTGCAGGGGATGGACTATTTTTTTATATTATTCATCCTAGAAGGGGGTTGTGATACATCAAATCCACTGATTTTGAAGTTCTGTTTACGAATTTGGGGCATTGGTTTTTAGCTATCTGTCACCATTGAGTGACCAGTGGCGGAAATCGACTTCTTTTCGGGGGATAAGGAAAGTCGTGTGATGTTTACACCAGATTTTTGATGATTATGATGTCTGGCTGTCAATTGGTTAAGACACTAGTCGGGTGCTTCAGGTAGCGTAGCCTAGGTTCGAATCCCACCCAATGCATGAATTTTTCCTCATTTATTTGAGTATGTGACCATATATAATAATAAGACTCTGAGGGTTGGTTGGTAGAATATGTTTTGAGCATTAATCTCGCCTGGTGGTTACCTTCCACTAAAAAGTGTTATTATTAGTATCATCTCTAAGGACTCCGGGGTTAAGTGGCAGAGAATGCCTAAGGCATTATCTTCGCCCCGGATTACAAGACAATTATTGTACATTTAAATTTAAATAATTTTTTTATAACTTATTTTGTAAGTATTGTTAATTATTTTTACTATCTCTGTTAATAATTTATTGTTGTTTGTCTTGTATTAAAAATAAAGTGTAAATAAATAAATAAATAAATTTCTGGTTTCAGATTGTGATAGAAGATGGTGGCGTCTTGTGAAGGCGACCGGTCAACGGGCGGACCAGACCATCCCTGCAAGAAGCCAGGCAAGGACGACACCGTCTACACTGTTTCGGTGGTGGGCGGGATCACCAACAAAGGGTTCAAAGATGAGGACGACAACATCCACAAACCTCCCCTGTCGATGGTGTCGGGGACCGAAGAAGAACAAATCCCCAAAGGCAAATTCAAAATGTCGACGAAGGAGAAGTGGAGAATATTGAAGAACATCGGGTGCCTCAGTCTGGCGTTCATGGTGCAGTTCACAGCGTTCCAGGGCACGGCCAACCTGCAGAGTTCAATCAATGCGAGGGAGGGTCTCGGTAAGTCCAATAAACAACCTATCTGGATGCAATATTATAGTTCCCTGATTTTCTACCTTAGTTCAACGAGGGGTTTCTTTCTAGTGGGTTCGGCAAATCTCATTTTCCCGATCTCATAGTTGGTAAGGCCTTTCTCGGTAGCTGGGACTTGGGGGTGGAGATACATATCACTATGTGTTTATACTCCGTGGTTCTTGTTCTAGGGTTCGGTTTTGTTTGCTATTTGCGTATCGGGTTCCATTGTTCCCTTGGAAATTTTTTCCTTTCGTAATAATAAAAAAAAGTCCAATAACCTTTTTGCTTTGTTTTTTTAACCTATGGCCTGCTGTAGTAATGGATGACTTTTCAGTATAATCTCAGTAGTACCTATAAACATAATATTCTATTTACTGTTGAGTTTCTCAAAATACTCAAAAAGGAAACTTCTAAGAAGATAGGAGAATGGAAATCCGAACAAGAGATAGATGTATGTATTACTGCATAAACAATTTAGTTATACCTTATTTCTTAGTGAGACTTTGAATGTGTCTTTGTTTGGGTGCTATTCTAAGCAATTACCTAACCAGAAGCAAGATGTCTGTCTGGAGGACGTTAAACAAGAAGAAGACCAGGGTCTCGCTAGAGGACTATAAATAGAGAACAGTTTCAATTGTAAAATAATATTACAAAAAAAAAAAAAAAAAAAAAAAAAAAAAAGAGAACAGTTTGGTTAAGGCGGCACTCTGTGAATCCAGAGATTCCAGACCTCGCGGGTTCGAAACCCAGCCGGGACATGTTATCCTCCCATTTGGGATTTTTACCACATAATAATATGTCTTGGGACTCTTGGGCTAACTGCTGGAATAATGGGACTTTACAATAGTCCTACTCGGGCAGTATAAATGAGGCGATATTATTATTATTAATTTTCCATGGACATGAAAGGAACCTAGACATTGGAATCTAGACGTCCATATAATACTCTCACCACCGTGATTTAGGTATCTATCCCTATCTCACGGACACGGAATTATTATTATTATTATTAATTTTCCAATTCTCTTTGATTTCAGGGACCGTGTCACTTTCAGCGATCTACGCAGCTTTAGTTCTTTCATGTATATTTGTACCTACCATTGTTATTAAAAGGTTAACAGTCAAGTGGACTCTGTGCGTCAGTATGCTCTGCTACGCGCCCTACATAGGGTTCCAAATCTACCCCAAGTTCTACACGCTTGTGCCGGCGGGCATCCTGGTCGGGATCGGAGCCGCCCCTATGTGGGCCGCCAAAGCGACGTATCTCACCCAGGTGGGCGCCGTGTACGCCAAATTGACGGACCAAGCGGTCGATGCCATCATTGTGCGATTCTTTGGATTCTTCTTCCTCGCCTGGCAGACCGCTGAGCTTTGGGGCAACCTAGTCTCTTCTTTAGGTGAGTGTTTTTTTTTCTTTCTTTTTCACATAGGTATTCATATTAATTTTTGAAACCAAGTTCAACAGGCCCTCGTTCCAGAAAGCTCTCGCACTCTCAAAATCATTACCTACATCGTAGGTTTACAAAAACGAACACAATACCTACTTCCGATTTCCAATACCTATTAAAAATTTATCGGAAGTAAAATGTTATGCTGGGTCCACACAGGTGCAACATGCAACACGTTATTGCAACATGTGTGTGGTAATTGGAACACTGTTGCAGCAACGTGTTGCAGTTCGTGTTCGTCAGTTCAGGTGCCGGCCACACACGTGCAACATAGTAGCAACAAAGATCAAAGATGTTCGGTAGAAAACCGACATCCTAATGGATAATTTTTGAACATTCATGTTCGTGTTCATCAGAAGCCGTCCACACAGAGTGAATTCATGTTGCAGCAACATGTTGCATGTTGCACCTGTGTGGACCAAGCATTAGAGAGAAATAAATAACAGAGAATAAATACTTTCTTTTTTTTCTCTATCCGCCTACCTATTTCTATGCAAAAATAGTGTTTAAATAGAGTTTCTCTAATGTAATGGAGTTTATTGTAACCATTAGAGACAAAAAAGTCAGGATGATTTATTTGGATAGTAAAGTAGAAAATACTGTTATTAATAATGAAAAAAAGTGGTTGGCAGATCTTGATATTAAATAAGCCGTTCTTCAGTTCTCTTGAGATGAGGATTCCTTATCTGGAGTAATATTCCGGAGTTAGACAAAGGATGAGATGTTTTATTGTAATTTAATTCAAACCCTTTCACTTTTGTAATGTATATAATAATGCTTTTTCTTTGTGTTATTATGTCACAATTTTAGTGGGTAGCGCAGAATCATAGGACTTTACCATGCACTTTAATTTACAATATCTTGTATTATTTTTTTGCCTAAGATTCTGCCACTGGTCGCTGCTTCACATTAAAGCAGCTACTCATTTTTCCTCACGAGGTATGAGTGGACCCCGAACATCCAAGTACAGAGCAGAAAAAATCCTCCCCGCTGGGAATCGAACCCAGGTCACCATGTGTGCAATGCCTAGCGCGCTAACTCGCTCTGCCACAGTGACTACCACTTTTGTAATGTTGTTGTTATAGTTGTTGTTGTTTTTGTAGTTGTTGTTGTTGTTGTTGTAGAGCCAATGGCCAATGGTAATGTCCTCTTGTTGGTTTAACTGATGAAGCAAATCCTAATTCGTGCTAGCCGTTGGAACTAACCAATATGTGTCTATTATCATATTATGCTTTATTAGGCAAGACAAAGTGAAATATATACAGTAAAATACAATGAAAGTATAAAGAAAAAATAAATAGGTAGATTGAACAAAGAAACAAGAACAAAAAAAGAGAAAAAAGCTTATGTCCTACCTAGGTGGCGGGGTTATTGCCTGTGGCAATCTCTTAAACCCAACCCTTAGCAGCAAAGCCAGCAGCTAGGTAGGTTAGTCAGTAGGTAGGTAGCTATACATAATAGTATAGTAGGTAGTAGGTATGGTTAATAAATAAAAAGATAAAAAAGCTAGTTATTTGTGTTATTATATTACAATTTTTAGTGGATAGCATCGACATTATGAGAACTAATGCTAATACATCATATCTCCAACCAACCGGCATATTCCAATACGAGTACCTACCTCGTAATGCCGTCACTGGTCGTTGCCCACTCTACAACCACCCCAATTATCCTCACGAGGCTAGGGTAGACCCCGACATCCAAAGTATAGAGCCAAAAAATTCCGACTCCGCCGGGATTTGAACCCGGGTCGCTTGGAGTGCAATACATGCTACCGTTAGGCCAAGTGACTACTATAGGTATGGTCTATATTGGTCTATATTATTATAATCCCGAAATCAGGTGTCTCGTAGTATTGGCCCCTGATAGCATTTGCATTGTTTCAACTCACCGTTCCAAGCCTTCTCTGAACAATGGCAGAAACAGAAAGGTTTCATTGACAAAACAAAGTTTCTCGTTGCAAGTGAAAGCTCAGTTGTCATAGGATTTACAACAATATCCTTCTCTTGACGTTCGGAGCTTAAATTGTAATAAACATGACCATGTTGTACACGTGATATACAACTTACGTATGAGTATAATGTACATTATAGATTTAGAATATATGTCAAATGTATATGTTAACCTATGTACAATTGTACATATACAGGGCTTCTACAAAGTCTCACCCAGGCTTGGGTTTCTCGAAAATAATTCAAAGTATCAAAAAAAGCCTTTCGAATAAGTTATAACTCAATCTATTCTGTTGATGATAATTTCTGGTCGGTTTCGTCAGCCAGCCGGAAAACTAAAAATAAATCGACTTATAAGTTCTTCGAGAGGTCTTGCCATAAGCAGGTAATATCAACAAATTTTACCCTTCTGGCACTTACGGTTAAAGAGTTATAGGTCAAAATATATATTTATGGATATTAGACTTTATGGTAGCCCTGTATATATAAAAATATACCTTTGGAGTTATGTACATTGTACGTGTTATACAAAAGAAGTTATAAAGATGGAAAAGATAAGCCATAAAGACGCCAAGATTGACCTTTCGGAGTACTATCCTTGCTGTTCATTCGGTTCCCTACACTATGAAAAGACCTCTACCATCCAACCCATGATCTTGTCCCACTTAGAAAAGAGGTGTTTTTGAGGAATATTCTGTACCGTGGAGGCATAGCGAAATATCTCTTTTTACTTTCCTTATCCTATAGAAAGATCTCCTTAATTCATTCAGATGGGAAGTTTTTGGCCATCCACCATATTCACGTTATCTGCCACCAAGTGACTATTATAATAAATAATGTTCTTTATTAATATTAGTTCTTTATTACTCCTGACGCAAGTTTGCTCATTTATTTTGCGAAATCAAAATTTCTACAGGGTGTTCCAAAAGCAGTAAAACAGGCATCAACTTTCGATTTTTAAATAGAACTCCCTATTTTTTATTTGATATTCAAAATCTCTAGGTTGAATTTTACACAGTTGTTGTATGAAGTTACAGTTAAAGAAAGAGACCATGCGTCTGAAATTTTTTACACCTAATTAACAACTCACTCGATACTTTGATTAAACGGATCTTCGATGACACCTTTATTCCGAAGAAAAGTTCATGATTCCGCCGTGTCGATCAAAGATCCGTTTGATCAACGTATCGAGTGAGGAGTCAATTATGTGTAGAATTCAACGTAGATTTCGAATATTGAATAAAAAATGTGAAAAAACTGGGTAGGTCAAATTTTCGACGAATACAATACTTTCCTTATTATAGGATAAGAAAAGTAATATTTAGAAATCGAAAGTTGATGCCTGTTTAGCTGCTTCTGGAATATCCTGTATAATTTTCATTTCCGCAAAAAAAAATATAAAAAAAATGGAAAAACGTGTGTTTGACTTCATTCGAAAATTCAATTCTCTATCTTGAGCTGTTCAAAAGATAAAAATCCTTTCTGGGACTTGTCGTTCACTCTGTATAAGTTGGAGCAATGCTAATGAAGTGCAAGAGCTTTTTTGTGTAGGTTGTACGCTGATTAGTAAAGTATGTTAATTAGATGGTCTTATTATTGAGCTGCAAACACAATGGACCTGTAAATATTTCCAAGCAGAACCCAAGCAAAGTAATCCTCTACCGTTGTCTCTTGGTATCCATTGAATCAGCAAAAATTACACTTCGTGTGGAAAAAAAGGGAGAACGCGGATTATTCCTGAAAAGAAGTGATATCATGAGTAATAATAAACGCCTAAATTGGCTCTTCTTTTTTTTTAATGGTACTGTCTACACATGCTGGCATAGCAAGGTAACAACGCCAACATGCCAAACTCTTCGTTGATTGCTATAAAATGAATTAGTTAGTAAACGACCGTTTCGCTTGATTACCTAATTAGATTTTATTAGATAAAGAGTAGGGTAAAATGTACTAATTATTGGACGGTAAAAAAGAAAATAACCAAGATTTTCGCTACATTTTTTTTGACCCCTCCTGAAATTTTAAACTACAAAAATACAAAGGCAAGCGTCTTTGTATGAGTCGATAGTATTCCTTTTATTTGTACCTATCTTTCTTCTGAAATTGGGTTGGGTGGAAGAGATTGCCACAGGCAATAACCCCGTCCTTTAGGTAGGACATTAGCTTTATCCTCCTTTTTGCTCTTGTTTTTTCGTTCATTCTATTTATTTTTTCGTTAAAATTTCATTGTATTGTATTCCGTAAAAAAAAAATGAAAAAAAAAAAAACGCTTGCATACAAGTCTGCAACCATTGGGACATTTTCATCTTTACTATTCAAGGTCCAAAACCCAACTGACCAAAATTCGTATTTTGCGCATGACACATACCTTCTCTCTTCTCTCCCTTTACAATTCAATATTTCGTTACATAATATCGTTACATAATATCGTTACATAATTTCGTTACATAATTTCGTTACATAATATCGTTACATAATATCGTTACATAATATCGTTACATAATATCGTTACATAATATCGTTACATAATTTCGTCACATAATTTTGGTTATGTGCCAGAGCAAAGACATGAAAATGTCAAAAAAAAAAAAAAAATGAGACTTATGATTTTCATTAATATCAACGTTTAAATCTACACAACCCTCTAACTAGCCATCGCATTCTCCCCCACAGTTCTGTCCAGCGGCGCCCACGGGGGCGGCCACAGTGTCAACGCCTCCGCCGCCCTCAGCGTGGAGGAGACACGTCTGCGCAGCTGCGGTTCCAACTTTTGCGTCATCGGCGGCAAGGGTCTCGACAATCTGGAGCGCCCCCCGGACTCCGAAATCTACCACATCAGCGCCATCTATCTGTCCTGCATCGTCGTCGCGACCATTATGATCGCCCTCATGGTCGACCCTCTGTCCAGGTAAGAATAGATAAGAACGGTTCAGAGCCATAAATTAATATGGGCAGCAAAATATGTTCGTCGCAAGCGACGCCCCGCACCTAGGTTGCCCCTTAAAGCGGTAATAACTGCATCATCATGTAGCCACTTCTTATCTGCCGTTATGTACACGTTAGCACGTTCTCGTATTCGCTTTTCTGAAACTGCCCATCCGCGTTTTTGTGTACATTTGGCAACGGATTTGCGTCATCGGGCAGCTCAGTAGGTGGATTGCCGTTCTATCTTCCTAACCCGGTCGTTCTCGTCTTACTTTCCTAACCCTGGTCTTGCTCGTCATGGCGGGCAAACAAGTATATCTGCTCCAACGCTCGACTTTGTGCAATTTGCTCGAGACTAGCGGGCCATGGTAATCCGGATTGCGTGCATGAGTTTTTTAGGATGTCGCGCTGTCGCGCGAACCTATCGCACTCAAAGATCCGATGGCTCGGGTCGTCTGTCACGTTGCAAATGAGACATTTCCCTTCACCCACGTGCAGAATTCTTTCCTGATATTCAGCAAAGAACCCGTGTCCCGTGAGTACCTCAGTACTCTGCCTCGTCAGTTTTAGTCGTATAGCCAGTCGGCTTTCTAGCGTGGGGAAGAATTTCCTTGTAATAAGAATAGATAAGAACGGTTCAGAGCCATAAATTAATATGGGCAGTAAAATATGATCGTCGCAAGCGACGCCCCGCACCTGGGTTGCCCCTTAAAGCGGTAATAACTGCATCATCATGTGGCCACTTCTTATCTGCCGTTATGTACACGTTAGCCCGTTCTCGTATTCGCTTTTCTGAAACTGCCCATCCGCGTTTTTGTGTACATTTGGCAACGGATCTGCGTCATCGGGCAGCTCAGTAGGTGGATTGCCGTTCTATTTTCCTAACCCGGTCGTTCTCGTCTTACTTTCCTAACCCTGGTCTTGCTCGTCATGGCGGGCAAACAAGTATATCTGCTCCAACGCTCGACTTTGTGCAATTTGCTCGAGACTAGCGGGCCATGGTAATCCGGATTGCGTGCATGAGTTTTTTAGGATGTCGCGCTGTCGCGCGAACCTATCGCACTCAAAGATCCGATGGCTTGGGTCGTCTGTCACGTTGCAAATGAGACATTTCCCTTCACCCACGTGCAGAATTCTTTCCTGATATTCAGCAAAGAACCCGTGTCCCGTGAGTACCTCAGTACTCTGCCTCGTCAGTTTTAGTCGTATAGCCAGTCGGCTTTCTAGCATGGGGAAGAATTTCCTTGTAATAAGAATAGATAAGAACGGTTCAGAGCCATAAATTAATATGGGCAGTAAAATATGATCGTCGCAAGCGACGCCCCGCACCTGGGTTGCCCCTTAAAGCGGTAATAACTGCATCATCATGTGGCCACTTCTTATCTGCCGTTATGTACACGTTAGCCCGTTCTCGTATTCGCTTTTCTGAAACTGCCCATCCGCGTTTTTGTGTACATTTGGCAACGGATCTGCGTCATCGGGCAGCTCAGTAGGTGGATTGCCGTTCTATTTTCCTAACCCGGTCGTTCTCGTCTTACTTTCCTAACCCTGGTCTTGCTCGTCATGGCGGGCAAACAAGTATATCTGCTCCAACGCTCGACTTTGTGCAATTTGCTCGAGACTAGCGGGCCATGGTAATCCGGATTGCGTGCATGAGTTTTTTAGGATGTCGCGCTGTCGCGCGAACCTATCGCACTCAAAGATCCGATGGCTTGGGTCGTCTGTCACGTTGCAAATGAGACATTTCCCTTCACCCACGTGCAGAATTCTTTCCTGATATTCAGCAAAGAATCCATGTCCCGTGAGTACCTCAGTACTCTGCCTCGTCAGTTTTAGTCGTATAGCCAGTCGGCTTTCTAGCGTGGGGAAGAATTTCCTTGTATGCCTACCTCGTTGGTCATCTCGCCATCGCCTAGCCCATTCCGTCTTGGTATCGGTCCTGAGGCGGATTTTCAGAAAATTTGTTTTTTTTACAACATTTTTTACAACATTTTTTTACAACATTTTTACAACATACAAAAAAAACACTGCCAATTATGGACACAATGCTTCCTCGTGATTGTTTCACATTGTATACAAGTGCTAATTTTGAGATTTTATATATGAGATGTATAACTTAAACAAGGGCGGTGCTAGCATGTGGAATACACCAGTTCTCATTCTGTCACTGAAGTTAAGCAACGTCCAGCGAGATTAGGATTTGAATGAGTGATTATTAAAGTTCGAACCTTCGTGATGCTGGCTATTCCTGGTCCCGCTCAGGCTGGATGAGGTTTATTTGGAATAAATGGTTCTTGTATTCCCAGCGAATGGAGGGTAAAAAACATTTCGAGTTATCAAAAGTTTCGACCTAACGAAGTTTCAAGGTAGCGAGATTTTATCGTACATTTTTTAGTCGGCCATGGGATTTGAACCCGTGACCTTCAGCATGATGAGCGAAGACCTGAGCTAATTTTCTAGGGTTCAAATCCCATGGCCGACGAAAAATTGTACCGTAAAATCTCACTAACTCGAAATCCCGTTAGGTCGAAAATCTTGATAACTCAAAATGACGCTTTACCCTCCATTCACTGGGAATTCACAAACCATTTATTCAAAATCAACCTCACCCAGCCTGAGTGGAACCAGGAATAGTCAGCATCACGAGGGTTCGAATATTAATGCATGGTCACTCATTCAAGTCCTAATCTCGCTAAACATTGCTTAACTTGAGTGACAAAATGAGTGTACGAGAATAAGTAGTGCATTCAACGCGCCATGAACGCTTGCTAATTTTATTTTAGCGTGCAACACTACTTGTTTCGGTTTTAATTGGGCTTGTCCTGTTACTTACAAAAACGCATAATGCGCTGTGATTGGTTGAAAGTGTAATATGTTTAATAATAGAAGAATTTGTTTTCTTAATCTAACCAAAAGTGCAAGGTGTTTCAAAGTCCAAAGCGGTGTCCCGGGTTCAATTTTCGGTGGGCTCTAACCAGGCTGAACGTTGCTTAACTTCAGTGTTAAAGACGAGAGTCATTAATTAGCAAAGACTTCCTATTATTGAATCAACACAAATGGTAAGTGTTTGCTAGTATGCGGAAGAAACTCGCTATTGTGTTTAGCGTATTAATTACAGACCTCTTGACTTACTGATGGTGGGAAAACCAATAACTCACCGTGAGGTATTATACGGGGCTACCAGTAGTGTAGCCAAAAGACGATAACACAAATAGGTAGGTATGTGTGCCCATCTCAGGGACACGGAATAGTTATTATTCACTCACACGTAGCTCACACGCACCATTTCGAAGTTACAATCTACCCACACGTGAGTGACTCTCAAGTGTTGAAACGTTGGAAGAAAAAGTTGTCGAACTCCTGACGCATGTTTGTGGTCTTAATCAACTCTTTGGTTAACCACAACCTTAAACGACGACTTGGTGCCTTGGTTCGATTAGAAGAATATCTGGATTATCGTGGTTTACCCAAAGACCTGTGAGAAGAGGAAAAAATAGCATTATATCTATGTATAGAAGATAATTATATCTATAGAACGTAGGTAATCTGTGGAAGATCTAGACAAGTGTCACAGCATTCTAGAGCAGCGGTTCACAACCTTTTTAGCTTGGGGGCCCAATAATATTTTTAAAACAATTTTGCGGCCCACCCCTTACTTATTCTGCACTATTTTTATATTATTTCTTGAGTTTCGGCCAGCACCCGCAGTCCACAAGTGGGCCGCGGCCCACCGGTTGGGAACCGCTATTCTAGAGGCTATGTACGAGTTCGGTGCGAAAAATAAAAAGAATGTGGGTCCACTGTAAGAAAGATCATGTATGAATTCGGTCCCATTGAAAAAAGGTCATGTAAGAAACACATTATTTTTATTACTAAACTTATGATTGCGGAAGACTTTTCTAATTTGGATGAATAATTATAGCGAGTCGGATGTTGGTTGATGTGAGGTACAGCTGTAATACACAATTACATACCTTGTGAGCACTCTAATTACTCAGGCAGGATTAATTGTTTTCTACGTCACGTGTCTGAGATCTAGGCCTGAACAGCAGATGTAAAAAGCTAATAGTTTATAAACAATTGGATGAAGCTTTCTTTACAATTTTTATATACAATGAATATAATAATAAGTTATGAAATAAGTATAAACAAAGCCTGATCAAGGGTGATGATAATGCCTTCGGCATCCTCTTCATTATTAATAGAAAGTTAATAGAAATAGTTACCTGTTTCTATTAATTAATTGCATTAATACCCAATAGTTTCAAGCTGAAAGTTATCATATCGTGTGTTAATCACTTTCGTGATGTCACATAACTACTCAAACTTCTTTACTAAATTTGAGCTGAATCCGGACTTGAACCAACGACCTCCAGGTTACAAATCCACAGCCTAATCGATCAAGCTACTTTGATCGGTAATAGATACCTATTTAAGCTAATAGGTAGGTAGAATTTTTTTTTTTTTTTTTTAATAATAAAATAAATCATTTGTTTTATTTTTCATTTTTTGTGTACAGAGCACCCATCCTAAGCCATTTTTATTTGGCGTCTAAACACCCGTATTTATGAATAAATTCGTAAGACTATGCTCAGCACAATCTGGGGAAAGCACGTGCTTACGTCTAAGCACGTCCTTAACTAATTGGTATTTATGAATAAATCCAATGTCATTGAAGCATAGTCTTATGGGAGACTATGCTTTAAGAGCTATGTTGGCTACACTGTATTTTAGACCGGGATTTTTCAAATAGGCGAAATTCAATACAAATATTTAAAAATGTCAAAAGATGAAACGTCTTCAAACTAATCTAAGCAATCCAAGCAAACTTTTTCACTGATTTTCACGATAGTGAGCCAAAAAGTGGTCGAATTCGTCCATAATAAGGTATAAATAGTTTTAATTAGATACTGCTGTTTATTTTGTGTCTATGTAATTATGTATAATGTTGCCATAGCAACGTCAGTTGTTTACTCAGATATTTTCCCTGCAGGGTCTCAGCACATGCTTACAGTAAATTGACATTTATGAATAATTATTCCTATCTGAGCACATGCTTGACTGATCCAAGCACACGCGTAAGGACATGCTTACGCAAGACTGCGGTAGGGCAGTCTTACCGCTTTCTGAGCATATGCTCAAATGCATAACCAATCAAAATCACTTGAACATCTTCTGCGCACCAAAAAACTGCGTGTATTTTAGTAAACAATTTTTATTTCTCCAGTTTTTCAAAAATCTTGCATAAATTTTGTTTTTTCCAGTATTAAAATCATTGAATTTATTTATTTTTTAAAATCATTATGGACGAATTCGACCAATTTTTGGCTCACTATCGTGAAAATGAGTACCATTTGGTTCGAGCACCGATGAGATACCTGCGAGATCCAGGAAATTTGTAGGAAAATTTTGATGATGACCAGTTACGATACAGGTATGTTCCATAAATTAACTTATTTTAATTTTTAATATAGGTACACATCTATTTCTCTCTCCCTCTCTCTCTCTCTCTCTCTCTCCCCCTCTCCCTCACACACACACACACACACACACACACACACACACACATACACTTGCTTTGAGTTGGTAGATCGTCACGACAAATTTCGAATAGGTCGTAAAAGGTAAATATGTATATTTGTTTCACCATCCATAAGTCCTTACTACGTGTAGCTTAACCCTATTGAGATATTCCCTGATCCAAAAGGACCTATAGGAAAAAATTCAGGTTAAAGATAGAAAATTTGGGGTAGGGGGAGGGACTCGTAACCTAGAGACCGAGGGATCGAGTATTTTTTAATGCATGACATGTTTATCGAGGTACAATACCTGATTTATAAAAATCTGTAGAGCTTATCACAAATACTTTTCATGGCTACAACATTCATTCTAGAGAATATCTATAAAAGAAAGCTGTCTGTATGTGTATGTGTGTATGGATATTCTTTATACAAAACCACACCGTTTGACCGAGAAACCTAAATAGGACCGTTTGAATCAGAGAATTCTTCTAGGTTAGGTTTATATCTCCCTAAGTTTAAGCTACAATGGGTAAGGATAAAAAATGGATGGGTGATGAATAAAATATTCACGTTTTTTAAAAACCTAAATGACATTTTGTGTGTGCGTTGTGTGTGTTTGATGGGCTGGCGAAGCGGCGAGTGTAACCCGCTAGTCAAATAATAAAAATATTAAAAAATGACACACACACTCTCTCTCCCCTCTCCTCTCTCTCTCTCTCTCTCTCTCTCTCTCTCTCCCTCTCTCTTTTTATCCAATGTTGCCATCTAGACAATTTTATAAGCGTTATTACGCAGAATTATATGACTTTTCTGTATTTTTAACATCTTAATATCTTATTTTTGCCTTTAATGCCGCCACTGGGCGCTACTAACATCAAAGCAGCTACTCATTTTTCCTCACGAGGTATGAGTGGACCCCGAACACCCGTACAGAGCAGAAAAAATCCTGCCCCGCTGGAGATCGAACTCAGGTCACCGTGCGTGGTGCAATGCCTAGTGCGGTAACTCACTCGGCAACGTTGACTACTTTTCAATGGGATTAGTTATAATGAAATTTGAGAAACACCGCCTGCTAAAAAAATCTGGGGGGGGGGGCACGTGCCCTCCCTTTATATCTGCTCATGATATAGTTCTTTATTTTGGGATAAACTTTATTAAGAGCAGGAGTCTAGCACACCTCCACAGCTAAATCGCAGAGGTTTAAACTGATGGTTGGACTATTTCATGTAAGAGAATATGACCTTGAATCAACAGGAGTTTGACCCCAGGATATTGTATATTATATAATTATATATATATTTTATTTCAGATTCTCAAAGGATGTTGTTTTAAACGCTATATTCAAAACAATACAGTCTGTACAGTCATCAACATTCGATTTTGAAATGGAACCCCCTATTTTTTATTTAATATTCAAAATCTGCGTTAAATTATACACATAATTGACTCTTCACTCGATACTGTGTTCAACCGGATGTTTGATCAACCCTGCTGAATTATGAACTTTTCTTCGAGAAAAAGGTGTTAAAACCTTAAGTGAGATACATTAAAACAGTGTAATTATCTTGAAGGTACTTCCATGGGCTCAACAGCACTTTGGTGATGAGAAATGGACATTCCAGCAGGACTCTGCGCCAGCTCACAGAGCAAAGGATTGGTGCAGAGCTCATTTTCCTCTCTTCATACCATCTCAAGAATGGACCCCGTACTCACCGGATCCAAACCCCTTGGATTACAGTGCTATATTACAAAAAATTGGTCCATTATTGAGGCTAGAGCACGAGTCTTTAAAACAAGTCTTGAGTCAAGAGTGGAAAAAAATAACCCCAGAAGAGTTGCGGCCCATCGCACTTAACTTTGTCAAAGGTTTAAAGCTATGCATCCGCGCTAGGGGTGGCTTTTTCGAAACCGCTTGAACATATCACTCTTGAGACTACTTGTTATCAGTTAATCTTTGTATTTGTACTTATTTAAGGAATTAAACCAAAAACATGTTGTATACACAGTATACAATAATTTTTTGTCACCCTGTAAATCACAATTTTAGTGGGTAATGTAGAGCTAATTATCTTCTCTTTTGAATTCTTGTGTATTATTTGTCCATAATTCAGCGTCTGGTAAGTGCATCAAAGCAGCTTCTCATTTTTCTTTATGAGGTTCAAGTAGATAGACACAAACACCCAAAATGCGCAGAACCAAAAAAAATCTGACTGCTGGGATTCGAACCCGGTTATTGCTCATAATCTTTTCAATACCAAATAAAGCAATTCCTTCAGCTTTCGAGAAAAAACCTTTTCTTGCAAAACCAGAACAGAGGACTGTTTCCAAATCATAATGAACCATCATGAGGACATATTTTATGTAAAATATAATTCTGTAAAAAAAATAAATACATTGTAAAATTTAAGTATGTATAATAAACATTAGTATAAATTTTATTCAGTCTAAACAAATTCACAGACTAGTTCATATAAAAGGATCAAGAACAGGATCAAAAAGAAAAATAAGCTGGTGTGAACATCACTCAACTTTCTATTACAATAAAAACTTATTTATTTAATTCTTATTTATTTAATTTTTCCAACTCTATATCAAATTTTCTCTCCATAAATTCCAGTTCCATCTTTTGCTTCCTCTCCTCAAACATCTGTTTATCTTTGATGATTTGCAAATTGACATCCGCAATTTCACATTGAACTTTTGCAAAATTTGCCTCATGTTCTAACTTCCGAATTAAATATGAATGGGCCTCAGAGTCCTGCTGAGTTTGTAGCAGGACCCTATTGGACCTGGCATCAAACTCGTCTACAATTAGGTCCTGCTTCCTCTTCTTTCTTGTAGGTCCTGTAAACAGATAAAATAAAATATGATTAAATTACTACCCAGCATACGTATAATATATAGGTAGCAGGGTTTTTTTTGGGGGGAGGGGGGGGGGGGGGGGGTTCCCTCAAATTGGTGGAAAGTTACAAAACAGCTACTGTAAATAACATCACTCAGCCTGAGTGGGGCTGGGAAAATGCAGCATTATGAGTGTTCAAATTTAATTGTCCAAACCTTGCTGGAAGTTGCTTAACTTTGGCGATCTAACGAGAACCGATGTATTCAATGCACCATCAATCTTTAGTATTCAAGTTTAGTGATGATATTAAATAAGTGATCATTGATCATGAGCCACAGCTGGGAAATTGTTAATTATTATTATTTTTAGGTTGAACTTATTTACATGTACTACAAGTCACTTGCTTGGAAGGCTTGTCAATAACAACTGGGTCAGGGGTTGGTGTAGGTTGGTGACCTGAGGATGGATGAAAAACATATCATAAATATATTATATATAAATGCGAAAGTTAAAAGTTAAAATTATAATATTCTAACTTGGACGCCAGCCGCGGGGGAAAAGAGCGAGTCATAGAAATTGGATGGGCGGCACAAAAAATTTTTTTACGTTTTTTTTTTTTTACCTAAATGTCTTTTCAGTTCGTTTTGTAAATACAATTTCATCCTATGTGATTTAAAAAATCAATTTTTTTTATGAAGAAAAATAAAATACTTAAGAGTATATTCATTATTATAGAATACTAGCGGGTTACACCCGCCGCTTCGCCAGCCCATCAAACACACCCACCGCTCTCACATCACACCACACACCCACACACGCACACCCACACACCCACCCACCCACGGACACCCACACGTACCCATACGCACACACACACACACACACACACACACACACACACACACACACACACCCACCCACCCATACACACACACGCACACCCACACACCCATGCACACACACACCCACCCACCCACACACACACACGCACACACACAGACACCCACACCACACACACCCACCCACACGTGATCATTGATTAAATAAGTGATCATTGATCAATGATCATTGATCTTGAGCCACAGCTGGGAAATTGTTAATTATTATTATTTTTAGGTTGAACTTATTTACCTGTACTACAAGTCACTTGCTTGGAAGGCTTGTCAATAACAACTGGGTCAGAGGTTGGTGACCTGAGGATGGATGAAAAACATATCATAAATATATTATATATAAATTCGAAAGTTAAATGAATCCGGACCGCGAAGCTCTTTTGTCCGGCCCGCGGACAGAACAAAAATTCAAGGCCCGAAAAAAAATCATTTGATTCTCTTTCTTCAACAAAAAAAAATTTCACCGTCTGGCGAATGGGTGGATGAAGCCAATTCATTGTCTCATAGCCAAAGACCTCATTGCAGATGGAAATCATTGATTTGCAAGAAGAAGTAGTCCTAACAATGTGCAAAAGAGACAGTATCAGCGGAAGAGTTTTGGTGCAAGAAAGTTCCAAAAAAGTACGTTAACTTGCTAAGACTAGATTACAACTTCCTCACTTTATTTGGTTCAACGTACAATTGTGAATCATTTTTTTCCAAAATTACTGAGCGACAGCCACTTGGCTGATGGTTTTTATTTATTAATCTGGGCCTCGGAGATTTTTTTCATGTTAATCCCTACTCGAACAAGAATTAATTGCCGAGGCAGGGGTAAGAAGGTCAAGGCTTTTATCTGGTAATAGACGTGACAAGTTTCATTTAATATTTTGACCACACGAAGAAAACGATTATGTCTTGGACTTGCACACTAAAATAATTGGTCTCCTTGGTCCTTACTGGGTATTAATAATTATTAATGTTACCTGAAGCAAGTAGAGTCTCCGGGCTATTCTCGGATGTTTCCAGCTGATCTGTGGAAAAGAAGACAAGAGAGATGTTTTTCACATTGGCTACTAACAGGTACCTATGTTTTATGTTAAATCTGTAACTATTATTTTATGTTACATTAAAGAAAATACATACAAACTCTGTTTCGTGTAAATATAGGCCGGTTGGCTGGCGCTACTTGACGAGCGCTCGCCTCCCGGCGAGCTTGATCGTATTAATATTTAACGCTCATGTGGATAAATTAACACATTTTTATTTCATTTAAATTGCTTATTATTTACTTACCAAATTGTTTGTCTGAATTGTTCAAGGTGGTAGACTCATCAGGGTGACTGTGCTCTGTAATGAATAAGAGAAAAAATAATTGTTTTAGGGTGATCACTTTGCCTTCACATACCCTCTCTGTATTACATTGCCTTCTATAGTAAAGTGATTTGACTTTGTTTTTATTTTTATGTTCATAATATTCTTTTTTATAATTAAAAAAAAAAATACATACCATCAAGTTGGTCACTGTCGAATGTCCCCTTGATGGGCAGCACCAAAAAATTGTCTCCGTCTAGTATATCGTGCTCAGGATGTGGCATAGGAGTTTGAGGGCCTCCTCCTGTGGCAAAAGCATTTTGCCTCTGAGCACGATGTACTTCCTTCCTCTCAGATTTGAGATTTTGGAACAATTTCTTTAATTGTGGAATTGTTCTCTGGAAAAGATACAATTTGAAACATAATTATTGTAACAAACTTACCCAAAATTTATGATAAATAACATATAACATAAAAAATGATAAGTTTTATGTTGAGGTGGTTGAGGCATACAAAGCTACAATAAAAATGGTGTTGTTGTAACCAACTTGGGGCTTCAGCTAGGGGGAGTAATGGTTTCTAGTCAACTTAATAACATACTCATGTCCACTGTACAAAATTTGGTGAATACCATATATGGTATACATGGGCTCAAAGTGTTTAGTTTGGATTTGAAAAAATATGAAAATGAAACTTACCTGTGTAACACCTTGAATGGCATTAAATTCTGTTGAAATGTTGTTCCATAGGTTTTTTCTGCTCTCAAGTGCTTCGGGCTTATTACCCCTTATGGTATTGTTGTTAAGATCAAATTTAATAACCAACTCCTTGAAAACTTGCTTTACAAATGTCGAGTACGACTTTTTACTTGCCATTTGTAAAATAGAAAAGAAAACAGAACTATAAAAGAAATGAAACCGGAAAAAATTCAATACTCCGGGAGAATATTATCTAAGTAAACAACTGACGTTGCTATGGCAACATTATACATAATCCCGGTCTAAAATACAGTGTTGCCAAAAAGCACAATAGCATAGTCTTAAGCATATGCTTCGGTAAGATTTGTCTTCAATGACATCGAATTTGTTCATAAATACCAATTAGTTAAGGACGTGCTTACACGTAAGCATGCTCTTTCCCTAGATTGTGCTGAGCAAGGTCTCACGAATTTATTCATAAACTTTTTATAAGAAATTAATTAATTTTTTGTAAAAATTATTAAACATGTTTTTCCATTTGAAATGATTAATTTTTATGCCTTTTTTATACCATTAGCTTTACCAGGGGAGGAGCCCAGGGGTCCACTTTTTTTTTAATAATGTAAAAACAATTTTTTTTCAAGAATCATTTGTGCTAAATAAATGCAATGATTCATGTTATTCAATTTAAAAGAAAAACAGGGTCGCATTACTTCAAATTATTCTGAAAAAATTTAAAACCCGCGTGCAGTCCTAGTTTCCGGCCCTGTTTTCAAGGGTATCTTAGATTTCGATTAAAACACCACAATCAGTGCATTTATTTAGCACAGATTATACTAAAAAAAGAAGAATCGCTTTAACACAATTTAAAAAAAGATGACCCCTGGACACCTCCCCTGGTAAAGCTAATGGTATCAAAAAGGCATAAAAAAATCATTATTTCTTCTTTTCAGAAATGTATTACAAATAAGGTGGTTCCATTTTAGATTCCAAAGTTGACCCCCCTTGGAGCCGCCCCTGGTAATGAGAAAAAATCAAAACCTAGTAGAAAAGGTTTCCCCCTCGATATAATGATACACGTGTTTTAGCATTTTTTTTAAAATTTTAATTATGTTTTCTACATATTTCGAGTGGCTCTTTTTATTTGGCGGACCCTGGTACACAATAACTTATATAAGGTACGGGTGTTCATCTTGTTCTCAATAACCTACATTTATGTTTCCTCCTCTAATATTCCATTCTTATTTTCCTTTATAGGTACATAATGCCTGCTACATATTAACAACATCACAATAGATATTAATAATGGAAATTTTATTCAAGATTTTTGAAAATTTTGAGAGATGAAAATTGTTAACTAAAATACACGCCGATTTTTGATGCGCAGAAGATATTCGAGTGATTTTGATTGGTTGATGCATTAGAGCATATGCTCAGAAAGCGGTAAGACTGTGCTACCGCAGTCTTGCGTAAGCACGTGCTTACGATAGGAATAATGATTCATAAATGTCAATTTGCTGTAAGCATGTGCTGAGCACGTGCTTAACTCTTGAGCACGTGCTTACATTAATTCATAAATACGGGTGTAAGACTCCAATTCCGACCGACCTCATTATTGTTATTATTAAACATATTGGATCAAGTTTTATTTACATAGAATATAATAATATATATCTACAGTACATAGTAAATGAGATTAATAAAAAAAAACTTGATCGAGGGCGGTGCTAATGCCACCGGCATTCTCTTCTCATTAGCTTGATCGGTATAAGGCGGTGGGCATCCTAGATGTCGGTGGTTCAAAAAAACCTCTCAAATCTTCTGCCAAACCCTGTCAACTCTCTCCCTACACGTCACCAACGTGATGAACTCCTCACCCAAACTGCTTCGTCATTTTAATTTTCTCAGATGATTCTTGAATTTCATAGATCTCCTTTAGATTAATCAACTCCCAATTCATTAGAGATTCATCAATATTAAAGCATCATTAGGAAGAGGCGTTTGGTGTGTATGACCATAAAATTTGACGTACACCACTTTAATCTAATAAAAGCAAACAAACTATAATCTAATAAAAGATAATAATAGTAATAATAATTATAATACCTGGAATGTATCAAGAGTCTGCCATCCAAGATGTTGTTTTGATGAGTACTGCCCATATCCTAAGAAAAGTATTGAACTGAATCAGAAGATGCATCCTGAGGTCTCCAAACTTGGATTTAAAACGAGAAGATGATGATGTATCTCGGCTGGGATTCGAACCCACGACCTCTGGATTCACAGAGTGCCGCCTTTACCACTGAGCTACCGGGCTTACTGCTGGAATAATGGGACTTAATAGTGCTAATCGAGCAGTATAAATAAGGCGATATTATTATTTTTAATTAATCCTGATCTGATTTCATGGGTGCCAGACAAGGAAATAGGAAACCTTTCCGATTTATGTATTTACCTTATTGTACCTACATAATCTATATCTATGTAGTACATGGGTAGTGGGTAGTAATATGGTAGTCCATCAGATCGGACTTCCTATACCAATTAGCTATAAATCACCTGGTTGTTACCCTACGAGTATATAAATAGAGGTAAAGTCCTTAAAGTCTAAATTGAGATATATGAGATTCTAGCCGGGAGCGGATATTTGAAACCATCAATTTTTCATATGAGAAGTTGAGAACGAACCAACATTGGGTAGGTAGTGGATATTCAAAAAAACATTGCTGGTGTTTTTTTCAGGATTCTTTTTGCTTATAATTACCTACTAATATAGTCTATTAAACAGACTAATAATAGCAACACATGGTCTATTATTTCCTCGAAAAATTGGTCGAATATATGAATAGGAATCTTTCGTCTCGAAGGTCTTCAGGTTACCATACGTACAAATTGTAAATTGTATTTATTAAAATTCCAGAAGGAAAGTTTACAATAATTTTGCAGGTACAATGATAATATTATTATAATATAAAGTAAATATTAAAAATAAAACATGAAGTTGAATTACCCAATGTTTCGATTTCTAATGTTAGAAATTTATCGGACCCAACCCTTATTGATATTAAAGCACACCAGACGTGAGTACTACAGGAAGGAGTTGCAGCTATTCAGAAGGTTATGAAACCCATACCAGAGGATTTTTGAACAAATAAAGATGTTTGCAAATAACTTGACACCCGAGATATCGATGTCCAGAGTGATACCTACAATAAGGTGACTAGCTGTGTACTACTGTGTAGGTGGTGCAATGGCTAGTGCGTAATCATACAGGGTGTCCAAGTTTTATTTTTGGAAATTTTCAGAATCAACTTCAGAACACATTCTAAGGCTAAAACAATCTTAGGTAATTAAAAAAAAATCTCTTAAAAAAGTTTTCTACTAAACAAGAACTTGAGCTTGTTGATAAAAAGTGAAGATGGTTCTCTTGTCTTTTGTGTACTATGATTATTGAGTAAATTTCAAAAGGAAATACATAATACCAAACATTTTTTACCTATATTTGCATTCAAAACGGAGTTGTTACTTTGTTCTTGTGTCCGTTCGATGTTATTTTCCGAAAAATGATCTAAGATTATTTTAGTCGCAGAATGCCCCTTAGAATTGATTCTGATAATTTCTAAAATAAAGCTTGTACACCCTGTATATTTCACACTTCTCTCGGTAGCAAGCTATAGGTGAAACTACCAGACACACAGCATTTCCTGAAACATATCTCACACACAGATAGTTTCCTAATGAGAATCTGCATGCCCTTAAGACAAGGAACGAGTTTTCTCATACTAGAATCTTCAATCTGCATACATAAATTGTAAATGGTTCAATTTTTTTCTCAAGTTATGTATAACGTCTCTTTAATAGCGAGGCCATTAATAATAATAATAATTACACTCTTTAGTGAAAGGTTGGTCAGCCGAGGTTAATGCTCGAAGCATTTTCTACCACCTAACATAAATTAATGAGGAAAAATTCATGCAATGGCTGGGATGCCATTCAAGAGTTTTACCTTCCGTTTGGTGGAAACTTACAAAACAGAAACACACTTTGTATCAGGCAATTACCTGGTTATTGCCTGCGAAAACCAGGTGAAAAAAAAAATACACAGGAGAAATGTACTAACTAAAGGGCGGGGTTATTGCCTGCCACCCAATAACCAGGCACTGGGTGGCAGGTAATAACCCCGGCAACAACTCTCTAGTTAGGACATTAGAAGTCACCGTAGCAGAGTTAGCGCGCTATGTACCTATTGCACGTACGGTGACCTGGGTTCGTTCCCAGGGCGGCAGGATTTTTTCTGCTCTGTTCTTGAGTGTTCGGGGTCCACTCATACCTCGTGAGGAAAATTGAGTAGCTGCTTAAATGTGAGCAGCGACCAGTGGCGGAATTATAAACAAAATAAGATATTAGGATAATAAAAGATACGGAAAAGTCCTATAATTCTGCGCTACCCACTAAAATTGTGATATAATAACAAAAAGAAACACATTTATTATTATTATTATATTAGTTAGGACATTTCTTCTGAGTATTTTTATTTCTCCATATTTATGTATTCAATATAGTCCCTGCTACTAAAGAGTTAATTTTCCAATATTTATAAACCTATAATCATAGCATTATGTTTTATTGTATCTCTATTATAAGATAAAGAACTATAAGACATAATATTATGTTTATCTATGAATATATCTATCTATCTAATATTTTCAGCAAATACGTGTTCAACAAGTTGCTAACTTGCCAATTTGATAAACCATTAAAAAACTTTCTTTAAAATAATAATAATTAATGCGAGATATACTAAACTACCTATATCTTGTAAACATAGCAAAGTTTGAAGGATAAAGCAATGTTGTTGTTTGTATACAAGTTATTGCTCTTATTTTTTTTTATATATTTATGTAGGTACATTTATGTAGGTATGTACATAGACTAGTACCTTATTTGTATGTTGTTTGTGTATAATGTTTATATGTATAATTGTATACCACTATACTATTTGTTTTCGCGATCTCTTTTGCGTGCTGCTGTTTCAATCAAGGATGAATATTTGAACAACTCACCTGGGCCCTAGTGCAAAGACGAAGGCTAATCGGAGATTTAACTAGAGATCCTTCAAGCCTAATGGATAAATTAACTAATTATTACAGTGCGTAGTGCTAGTCCACAGTAAGTTCTATATTCACACTGGTGAATTCTTTTTTTTTTCTTTTTTTTTTTTGAAATAATGTTTGCTTTTAATATTACGAGTTCTCTGATTGGTTGGTTCAAAAAGGTTAGAAGAAATGATGGCCGCGAACGAGATTTTAGATAATTTATATATTTAAAAAAAAAAAAAAACAAAATGCACTATTTTACTGGATACAGAAGGTAAATTGAGTAAAGCTTTTCGTTTTTCCTCAAGCAGTTTGAGAATAGAACCAGAAAAAAATCCTGCTCTGCTAGAGATCGAACCCAGGTCACCGTGCGTGCAAGTCTAGTGCGCTAACTCACTCTGCCACGGTGACTACTCAACTGCTCATGTATACCATAATTATACCGATAATATAAATAATATTCGCCCATGATAATAAATGTGATGATAAAAAAAAAAATACACTGCCAAATATGGACATAATACTTCCTCGTGAATGTTCACATTTTATACATTATTTTATCAATTTTATACTAAATCACTTTTGTCTCCGATACCGACAGACACAAAATCAAAATTGCTCAGGAGATTATGAAACGTCCAGAAATTGAGAAATATGAAGAAAAAAAAATTGAAATAGGAGTAACAAAAAAAATTAACACAAATCTTCATCATCATAATTATCATAGGGTGGCTCGTGAACGATGGTAGCCAGACAGTGGAGGAATGACTCAGCACTTCTACCACTGTCTTTACAAAGAGGCTAATAATTGACAAGGGCCCTCAGAACCAAGCCAATGCTGGTCTACTCCCTGTTTATAGTCCCCCAGCCAGACTGCTGGTCTACTCCCTGTTTATAGTCCCCCAGCCAGACTGCTGGTCTACTCCCTGTTTATAGTCCCCCAGCTAGACTGCTGATCTACTCCCTGTTTATAGTCCCCCAGCCAGACTGCTGGTCTACTCCCTCTTTATAGTCCTCCAGCCAGACTGCTGGTCTGCTCCCTGTCTATAGTCCCCCAGCCAGACTGCTGGTCTACTCCCTGTGTATAGTCCCCCAGCCAGACTGCTGGTCTACTCCCTGTTTATGGTCCCCCAGCCAGACTACACAATACTTCCGATGTAGTCACCGTGGTAGAGTGAGTTAGCGCGAGTTAGCGTGGTAGAGTGAGTTCGATCCCCAGCGGGGCAGGAATTTTTCTGCTCTGTACTTGGATGTTCGGGATCCACTCATACCTCGTGAAGAAATATGAGTAGTTACTTGTATGAGTAACGACCAGTGGCGACATTACCAGAGTAAAAAGAAATTAATGTAATAGCATAATTCGAAAAAGTAAAGGAGGCTCTTATTAATGCTGCGCTACCCACAAAAATTATGAAGTGGCCTTGTGCTTCACCAAAATAAAATCATACATAAAACCATACATACATACTTCCGATTTCTAATATTAGAAATTTCTCGGAAGTAAAATCGCGTGCTCACCGATCCATGACGTTTGGCGGAAAATTCGTGGCCCTTGTGAGTCCGACATGTGACCGAGCCATCTCGCAAATTCTGACGTGATGTGACCATCAACCATCAAACCAATCTGGTCCCATTAGCGTCGGTTATTATTTGGCCCTAACGTGCGTGAAATATGTTCGCCATTGTTGCTGTGTTCACGGTTGTTTGGACGTCGAGTTTGGAAAATCAAACACGGGCGAGTTTTAGAGATCAAACGATGCACTCGATTTCTGTATGCGATTGGTCTTAACCTTCACCGGTTTTTTTTTTTTTTTTTTTTTGTTTAGCGTGGCATGTATTTCCCAAGTTGATTTTGTTTACAAATCAAACGATGCACTCGGTTCTTTTATGCGAATGGTCTTAACCTTCACAGGTTTTTTTTTTTTTTTTTTTTTTTGCTTGACATGTATTTCCCCAGTTGATTTTGTTAACAAAATATGAGCTTTCTTATCATGCAACCTTCACCGATCTTTTTTTTTTAGCGTGGCAGAGTGAGTTAGCGCCCTAGGCATGGTGACCTGGGTTCGATCCCCAGTGGGGCAGGAAATTTCTTGCTCTGTACTGGCATGTTCGCGGTCCACTTATACCTCATGAGGAAAAATGAGTTGCTGGTTTGAATGTTTGATGCGAACGGGCGATTACACAATGGAAGCGTATACCCTGGACCCTGGGGTAGAGCCAGTACCACGTAAAATAATCTAACCATGCTATTGAATGTAAGTATCAGTATAATCAGTATAAAAAGAAAAGTGAGAATTTGTATTAGATGTCTATGAATATCAGAGCATACCTGGACAGCTGTTTCGAGCTTATTTCCTCTCATCAGCAGGTAAAAGTTCTAAATATCCATGCCATCAAATAACCTCTCTATTTTAATCAGTATAAAAAGAAAAGTGAGAAGTTGTATTAGATGTCCATGAATATCAGAACATACCTGGACAGCTAAGCAGGCACAACATTGTCTACATAAAATTATAATATGAAGCTGAATAGCCATCAAGGTCTGGGGTCTAGGTTCTAAAGGGTAGGGTATAGGCTATAGACCCAGGCTCCTCGCTGTGGCCACCTACTGACTGAAACAACCTCACGAAAATTCGACGTATGTACTTGCGGTACTCGAACCATCGACCTCCGGATTGCGAGTCCACTATAGCACCGTTTGAGATGCTCAGTTCGCTAGTCTTGGACAAATAGGCCACGTAAAATAGGTCACACAGTTCAAAATATAGTCACTGAGGTTAGTGCGAATTGACACCAATCGCCATAACTTATACATAACACAGCCATCCTTTTCCATATAAAGCTTCTCAGAGCTTTACCTATATGGATTGGCACTGTTGCAGTCTCCTATGACGCAATGCCAATATTTGCAACAATGAGATGTAAACAGTGCTATCTACTCTGCATACAGCCATAGCGACGTTGCGTAAAGTGCATGAAATTCCTCTGTTGCATAATAAATTATACGAGTATTAATTATGCATTAATTCTAGAGTGTTGCATACCTACCTATATAATATATTACCTATAATTTATAATAATAATAATAAAAGAATAAAATATACTTTGTTTATACTCAGTGTAATCAGTATGATCAGTACAAACAGAAAAGTGAAAAGCTGTATTAGATGCACATGAATATCAGAACATATCAAGTATTTAGTGGAAGGCTGGAAGGAAACCACCAAGCGAGGTTAATGCTCGAAGCATTTTCTATCACCTAACCCTCAGAGTGTAATTATTATGTGGTTATAAAGTCAAATTATTCATGAGGAAAAATTCATGCACTGGGTGGGATTCGAACCAACGGAGCCCTACGCTACCTGGATTACCAGACTAGCGCTTTAACCACTTGACCACCAATGCAATAATAGACGGCTTGTACATGATAATATCCTCTTAAAGGTAGAGAAAACGTGACTTATTCACGTGAAAATGGAAATAGAAACGTGTTGATCTGAAACGTGTGACTTTAGTCGCTCTGTGGTGTATCTAATTGCAAAGTTGAGGTCTGATAAGTTTCTAATTTGGTATCTAATAAGTATCTTATAGTCTCCAATGAGTATCTAATTGATATTCATTGTATTTCATAATTTTCTAGCACTCTGCATCAACACCTCTTGACTACGCATCGTAAATATGTATTTCTCTATTTTGCAATCTTTAATAGGCCTTAATTATTCGGGATTTATTGACGCATTTGCTCATATAATAATTGAAAAATTTTCCATGCCAGGCAATTGTACAAGTGTGTATACTGTATAGTAAACAGAAAACACCTTTGTATATATGAATACCACTCATCAGTAGGTAATGTACTACTATTTTTTCAGGTGTATGTCAGTGAAAAAAAAATAGTCAATGCATAATAAGAAAGCTCATATTTTCTAAACAAAATCAACTTGGGAAATACAGGCTATAGAATGGCAAAAGTGCTCATATTTTGTAAACAAAACCAACTTGGGAGATACAGGCTATAGAATGCCAAGAGTGCTCATATTTTGTAAACAAAACCAACTTGGGAAGTACAGGTTATACCTATTAAGCCAGATAATCAGGTGAAGGTGGGAATCCGGTAAACAATTTTAAAAGGAATTCAACTCGCGTTCCACACGGCACTTCTCACCTCAGAGAAAAAAATTCCAACACCTGATTTAACACCTAGTCCTTAAAAAAACCCCACCTGATCTTAAGTCCTTAGCAGACAAGTTCACTGCAGACAAACCAGATTTACAGAATTCATTTCTTAATCTGTATGTACGAGAAAAAATAGCATGCAACTGAGTAATTATATTAATATTACTGGCATTCACCTAAGAAACCGTTTTTTTTTTGCTCAATTTGAAGTCTCTTGAAAATTCTATGTCATTCAGGACAGGGGTTTCAACCTCTATTCGCCAGAAAATCACAAACCAGCTACAATTAATATGGGTCGAAAATAACCACCATCACGGGTGGTCGAATTTGAATGGTCACATATCCAAGTTCTAACCACGCCGGACGTTCCTTAACTTCAATGATAAAACGAGAACTGGTTTCAACGTGCCTCCGATGCGACGCTGGCTAAACCAAGTTTTACCTTTCACAAAAAAACTAGTTTCTGCGGAGCACCGGATTTTTGAACCAATCACAGCGCACTATAGACCGACTTGCAGGAACAGTGTGTTCTCTGTTGTAATCTTATTTGGCCCTCATGGCGGGTTCTACCAATTTTGCGAAACCTCGATTTGGTAGGAATCTCGGATTGGAAACGCTCGTTCCAAAAGGATTTGTCAAATTAGCGCTGGTCGAACTCAGTAGTTTGATCGATAAGGCGGCGGACTTGTAACCTAGAGGTCGCGGTCGGTGGTTCAAGTCGCGGTTTCAGCGTATATTTAGTAAAGCGAGTTTGAGTAGTTGTGATAGCACGAAAGTGATTAACACAAATATGATAAATTCAAATTAGCGCTAGTGTGCGTAAACGGAACACAAGCTAGGTTGATCCAAACCGAAGTTTCACGAACGCTCTCTCGGTTTTGTCATTTTTTGATAGAACCGGCCCTAAAAATCCTTGCTTACATGAGAAGCAGGACCGATCCTGCTTCTCTTGTCCTTCCTTCAGTCCTGCCAGTAGGTAGATCCTGCCAATATTTAGCAAGGCACGCCCGGTGATATCCAGACACTTGTGTGGATCAAGACTCCGTGGCCTCAGGCAGAGATATTGGTAGCGGTGACATGCTTTCTCTTAGCAGTAGGATAAACACCTCGGTCACAATGTTGCTGCTACTAAGCCAGACTCTGTGGCGTAACGGTTGAGACCTCTGCCCGTAGTCCGGAGATCTTAAGTTCGATTCCCGGTTGGGGCAGATTTTGAAACAGAAATTATGTACCACTTACCATAACTATGTACTAATTGTGTACTCTCAGGAACAACAAAATAAGAATTTTACCAAGCTTCTCAAACTCATGATGCTTTAATACATATTGATTGATCAACCGTGCACTGGTATAGTCAAGTGGTTAACGTGCTAGTCTGGTAATCCAGGTAGCGCAGGGATCCGTTGGTTCAAATCCCACCCAGTGCATGGATACTTCTTCATTAATTTGAGTTTGTGACCACATAATAATAAAACTCTGAGGGTTTTATTATTATAAAGGTTAGATGGTAGAAAATGCTTGGAGCATTAACTTAGCCTGGTTATCTTCCATTAAAGAGTGTTATTATTATTAAGATAGAGAGAAAAAAAAAACATTTGGAATAATTGGTGCAATTTTATCTGCCAATAAGAATATTCCATACGCAGTAATTCTCCATACATATGTATCATATTATATAATATAACCTCAACATTTGTACATGCCAATTTGGTAATTTCGCAATATCAAATCGCTAATACCTGTGGATCAATGAGATGGTACTGGCAAATTATGCCAATAGGTACCTACTATTAGTGAATAAAGGCACTAATATCATGCTGGCAGCCTAGATGAGCAACAACTCAGACTAGCCAAGGACGTACATAGGTAACCAATGGATAGACTGGAATCAGCAAATTATCAGAATGTCTACTTATACCTAGATAATAATAATAAATCTGCACACTTGGTACTTGATAAACAATTGTTGAAGTGTTTTTTAAGGCACAGAAATTACAATCAGATATAATTACCTGGAATAATATTTAACGAGATAAATAGATAAACATTTATTTTAAAATACAAAGATTAAAATCGAGCTAACGTGATAACCTGAATGTAAACGGGTCAATATTTAGTGCTAATATTTGTGTAAGTATAATACTGAAGAATTTCATTGGCAACTCGTTTTTATTTTGATGATTTTTTTTTTTTTTTTTTCTTCTAAGCGCTTTTACTTTGTTATTTTACTGGTCGTTCGCGCTGATTCCCTAGATGTTCAGATCATAGTATACAGTCGGAGAGCTCTTAAGTACTGGAACAGAGAATCGATGCTTTCGGAACTGTTAGTTTCACTTATAAAAATACATAAATACTCAAACTCGCCCAACTATATTGGGTATCAATTTGATATATTATATTATATTATAGATATTACACACTTGATGGGACTCGAACCACGGACCTCCGGTTAGGAGTCCACCGCCTTATCGACTGAGCTACTGAGGTTAATATATTATTATTTAAATATTGTTTATACTTCTATGGGAGTAGGTAAGTCCTAATTTTGCGTATTGTTTGAAAATAGCGAAAAATGCATGGACCCTATTAGCTTGGCTTTCCCCTATTCATAAAGATAAATATGAAAAGAGTTATGCATGAATATAGGTATCTACTATTCAACACTCTGCCTTGTTAGGACATAACCTCAAAATTATTGAAGGACTTACTTTTTATGTATGTATCCTAGTTTTTTCTGGAACCATTAGCCCAGCTTTCCCCTATTCATAAAGATAAATATGAAAAGTGTTATGTATAAATATACCTACTCTTCAACACTCTGCCTTGTTAGGACATAACCTCAAAATTATTGGAGGACTTACTTTTAAATACATAATTATCTATACTTACTTTTTATACATATCTACACGTCTTTAGTTCCTTCTGGAACCATTAGCCCAGCTTTCCCCTGTTCATAAAGATAAATATGAAAAATGTTACAAGTGCATGCACCATTCAACACTGGGCCTTGTGAGGACATAACTTCAGCATATAATTATCATTGCAACACTTAAATCTTTGTTTGTCTTCGTGATTGCACCACTCATACGTATATTACAGGGTGTTCCATTATAAATGAGACATTCAAATATCTCGAGAACTACTGACTAAACAAAAAATCTGTTCAAGATCATTTCCATAGCTCTAAAAAAAAAAAAAAAAAAAAAAAAAAAAAAATCATGTCCCCTCGCATGATTTTTTTTTTTTTTTTTTTTTTTTTTTTTCATCAGTAACAGATTTTTCATGAGTAACAATATACAACGGCGAATACTTAAAGAACTCAGTCTAACTGTTATGAAAGATACCCTTCATATACACTGTTGTTCATCATCATCATTTTATTGTTTTAATACATACATGTATGTTAACAAGTTGGGTGTACTAAAACTAGTCTTAAATGTATTCTAATTCTATTTATAATTACTAACTCACATAGGTACTATATAGGTGCGAACAGATAGTTAAAAAAAAAATGAGAACAGATTGTTCAAAAACATTTATATTCAAACCAAAGTTGAACTTGAAAAAAAAATGTCACCTTAACAAGAAGAAGAAAAACAAATTAATAAAATGTCTATGATTGATCTTAATGCTGTGTCCGAAAGGCAACTACAAATTTTAATTGTTTCTCTCAGTAGTTCTCGAGATATTTGAATGTCTGGTTTATAATTGGACACCCTGTATATTTCCATCAGGAGGCACAGTGGTATGAATGCATCTCACTCCAGCAGACAAGCACTCATATCATAAGTTATCATTTGAATGGAAGTACATCATAATACATTCAAGATCACTCAGAGAACAAGGATAGACACTACTCGTGTTGACCCAGCACCTGAATGGGAAGTATTGTGTCACCTCTTGCCCATCATAGGGCGAGGCACACTACGGGATGTGCACTGTGCAGGCTACAACACATACCACAAAAGCTCCTGTTTCATAGCTACAAAATAAAAAAGGCTGTGGGACACTCATCTTTAAAAAAAATACTTATTTTCACTGCTCGATCAAATAAATATTGAAAGAACTTCATGAATTGGTTATTGTATTCGAACTAATAATAATAATATAGCCTTATTAATTATACTGCTTGATGAGGACTCCCGACCGGCGTAGCTTGATCGATAAGGCGCTGGACTTGTAACCTGGAGATCGGTGGTTCTAGTCCCAAGTTCAGCGTAGATTTAGAAAAGCCACTTTGAGTATTTGTGACATCACGAAAGTTATTAACAAATATTATAACTTTTTTAACTTTTCTTTGACTTACTGCTGGAATTATCGGACTTATAAGTCCTGATCGGGCAGTCTAAATAATAATATTAAAATCCTGACCTTGGTGTAGGTCGACACCGGATGGCATTCTAAATTCCTCAGCAACCACCGGTAGCATTGAGGATATCCAACCGTTCCAGATTGCATCTCTGTAACCATTAATCTATATCTTCATAATCTATTAATCTATCTTCTACTCCACCAAAGAAGTTATTTGTGAGCTTAGGTGTTGTTTGCGATGTCAATTTAATTGTAAAAATATACCTACGTAAAAAGTTTCAAATTCAAATAATCTATTAATCTATCTTCATAATCTATTAATCTATCTTCATAATCTATTAATCTATCTTCATGATCTATTAATCTATCTTCAGAATCTAATAATCTATTTTCATAATCTATCATACGAATATGATGATTGTTTGAGTGTTCATTATCACTTAGTAAGGAGACTTAGCTGTGACATAGTCATTGTGACATAGGACTTGGGGGTATAGATACATATCACTATGTGTTTATACTCCGTGGTCCTTGCTCTTGGGTTCGGTTTTGTCTGCTATTTGCGTATCGGGTTCACTGTTTCCTTGGAAATTTTTTCCCCGCGTAAAAAAAAAGTATACTTAGGGCGAAATTAATAGACAAATTCTATTACTCAAGTCATTGCTTATAGCGTCGGATTTCCCTATCTTACACAGGACGCCATCCGTGACTTAGTGCCACAGAGGTATTACAAAATCGTTCTATTAATTCCGCCTTTTGTCACCTAGGTAGATGTGTTAACTTAATAATAAAAAAAAAAATAATAATAATAGTAAATCTTATAAGGGTAAAGCTTTATAAGTAAAGTTATTAAGCCCAGAACGTATTAGTTAGTTCGACAATACGTCATCTGTAGCGCACGCCATATGTACAGTTAGGGTACCTTAGAGCTAGTCAGTTAGCTTACCTTAGATAATTACCACGAATTACCATCTGTCGAGATATGAATCAATTATTGACAGGTCGACTATCCGTTCAGAAACTACAGAGTGTAAAGCAAAACAGACAGGGTTATCCTGTTTATATTTATATAAAGAAATCGACCTCAGTAGCTAGATCGATGAGGCGACGGGCTTGTAACCTGGAGGTCGATGGTTCAAGTCCCGGTTTCAGCAAAGATTTAGAAAAGCGCGTTTGAGTAGCTGTGGCATCACGAAAGCGATTAACACACGTATGATAACTTTTGTATAACTTATTTATATAAAGGTATTACCTAGATAGCTCAGTGATAATTAATTAGTCAAAACCGTTACATCACCGCATAGGCTGTTTCTTTTTACTTGTCTTATCCTATTAACATATCATTATCCGTCCCCGTAGCTCAGTGGTAAAGGCGGCATTCTCTGAATCCAGAGATTCCAGAGGTCATGGGTTCGAAACCCAGCCGGGACATGACAAGTTATCATCCTATTTGGGATTTTTACCACATAATAATATGTCTCGGGCCATACTACTGCTGGAATAATGGGGATTTAATAGTCCTTATCGGGCAGTATAAACAAGGCGATGATACGTTATTATCACCCTTTTTTTAAAACAATTTTTAAAGATGTTTATTTTACACATAATATGTATCTATACCTACCTCAGCAAATAAGCTGAATTGGAACCAGTTGTTCTGATGTATGTATTAATTTTGATGTATGTAATATTTCTGTTCCAAATACCTAGAGGTTTATTTATTTATTTATATATACTATAGGTCAACCATTTTTAACCTTTAGTTTTAGTTTTACGTTTCAGATAGGTTAGGGACACTTGTAAAATGGGTATCTCCCGTCAACTTATAAATTTAATAATAATAATAATAATATTTATTATTTTACAACAAAGGTTTACAAAATTTGCCTCTTCTATTTTCCTCAGATACGGAGAGAAACAAAGGAAGAACGAGGGAAAAGAGCTGGGGGGTCTTGAACTACTGTCCGCTACTGCTTATCAGCTGAAGAAACCTTATCAGCAGCTGCTGATTCCGATCACCATATGGATCGGCATGGAGCAAGCCTTCATTGGTGCTGACTTCACACAGGTAAGATTATCTTAGCCACTTTTTTCTTTTGGATGAAAAAAAAAAAAAAAAAAAAAAAAAAAATTCCAGGTTCAGTTTTCCCAAATATTTCCATTTTCTTCCAAGTTTAGCTAACTCACTCGGCTACGGTGACTACTAGATTATTGTGTTTGGAAATTATATAAAGCATTGACGTAGGTTAGGATCAAGAACCGCGAAGGAAAGTATTATGATTGCCATGGTAAACAAACTCAAAGTATTATCTTAGCCGCTTTTTTCTTTTGGATGAAAAAAAAAAAAAAAAAAATCCAAGTTCAGTTTTCCCAAATATTTCCATTTTCTTCCAAGTTTAGCTAACTCACTCGGCTACGGTGACTACTAGATTATTGTGTTTGGAAATTATATAAAGCATTGACGTAGGTTAGGATCAAGAACCGCGAAGGAAAGTATTATGATTGCCATGGTAAACAAACTCAAAGTATTATGATTGGCATCGTAAACAAACTCAAAGTATTATGATTGCCATGGTAAACAAACTCAAAGTATTATGATTGCCATGGTAAACAAACTAAAAGTATTATGATTTCCATGGTAAACAAACTGAAAATTGGCAGCAGGGCAGCACCCCCAAAATACTTTCCCGCCCGCCGCGCCTGCTGGTTTTCATATAGTTTTCTTAGTGGACGGTAGAGCAAATGATATACTCTAGTGGGAGAGACAATGCCAGTGGAAATTAGGATCTAGCATTTTCCAGTCAGTTAAAACTGACTATGGTATTAGTTTACAGGGTGGCGAAGCAAGAGGTACCTATTATGAACCATGAACTTGTACTTTTATTAACAGTTTTTCTTAGTTTATATGAGGAGTAAATTCATGCTTTCTCACATAAACTTTGACGATCAGTATTTAAATTATTATTATTCAACAATTTATTAGATATAAATGGACATAATGTACAATGTCTGTCCAAAAGACATAATAATATAATATGTCTGTCCCGGTAGCTCAGTGGTAAAGGCGGCACTGTGTGAATCCACAGAGATTCCAGAGGTCGCGGATTCGAAACCCAGCCGGGACAAGACAAGTTATCCTTCCATTTGGGATTATTACCACATAATAATAAGTCTTGGGCTTACTGCTGGAATAATGGGACTTAATAGTCCTCATCGAGCAGTACAAATAAGGCGATATTATTATTATTATTTCAAGTAGAATTTTCCGACCACCCTGACTGTGTTGACCTTAGGACGCATGATATCCACGACACTAATTGAGGCATTATACTCCTCCTCCCGTGGAAATTTTAATAGGAAAAGCAATTACTCTGCTTATAGGACCAAATGTATAATCATACTTTTCTGTTCATGCCGATGCCTGCGCTGTAAAGGATTAATTCGAATTAACCCTTATTTATTTATTTACACTTTATTCATAGGATATATTAGGTATATACAACACAAATAATTACAAATTAAAATACAATATAATAGAAGAAAAATATATAGAAAAAATAAATAAATATATACATAATATCTATGTCCTAACTAAAGGGCGGGGTTATTGCCTTTGGCAATGTCTTCCACCCAACCCTTGGTCGCCAAACACTAAATGTACTGCACAATTTCCGTGCATTGGTAGTCAAGTGGTTAAGTCGGTATTCCAGGTAACGCATAGGGAGCCGTTGGTTCGAATACCACCCAATGCATGATTTTTTCTTTTTTAAAAAATTCCCCCTTTTTACTCTTATAACAAATTTTCACACACAAGATTTCTGTTCCCTCCGAACACGTGAGTCTACCATTTCCTGCCGTACCCAGGCTAGGTGAGGTTAATGTGGGTAACTGGTACGACAGGTTAAAACCCTTCGCTGAGAGGGTAAAACCCCGTCCTAAAGCAGGACGTTAAAACAAATATCATCGTTGTCGTTAGAAAGGGAATCCAGCGAATGTCCCACAATCAACCAACTTCAATCATGATGATGAACAATGCCGACCCAAAGTATAGGTTTGGAAAAAGGTAAAGTGAAAAAAAAAGAAGCAAATCAAGGTATCTCTTAAGAGGTCATTTTATACCCTATAAAAAGCTAAATAAAAAGTCTGACCCGGTAGTTCAGTGGTTAAGGCGGCACTCTGTGAATCCAGAGGTTCCATAGGTCGTGGGTTCGAAACCCAGCCGGGACATGACAAGTTATCCTCCCATTTGGGATTTTTACCACGTTATAATACGTCTTGTTTTACTGCTGGAATAATGGGACTTATTATTCCTAATATACATATATCTCCCTTGCCTTTATCCCAGATTAGCTTAATTTTTGGGGTCGGCATTGTTCAACCTCATGGTTGAGGTTGGTAGGGTGGAGCACGTTTTTTTTTATGGCTGGATGCCCTTCCTAACGTCAACGATTCTACTTGATTTAACGTCCTGGATTAAGACGGGGTTTTTACCCTCCATTCGCTGGGAATCGTACCAGCTACCCACATTAACCTCACCCAGCCTGGGTAGGGCCGGAAATGGCAGCCTCACGTGTTTGGATGGAACAGAATTTTCTTCGAAAAGTCTGCCCCAGCCGGGAGTTTTTTTTTTTTTTTTTTTTTTTTTAAAGCTTTATTAGGAGGACAAACAGGCAACAGTATAAAATTAAGAAAAGAAAGGGGGAAAAAAAAACAAACAAATGACAGAATAAATAAGAAAAAAAAAATAATAACAATAATGTCCTACCTAAAGGGCGGGGTTATTGCCTGTGGCAATCTCTTCCACCCAACTGGAGTTGAACTCGGGAACTCTGGACTACGGGCAGTAGTCACAACCATTACGCCACGGAGGCTGCCATTACGCCACGGAGGACTTATTATTCCTAATAGGGCAGTATAAATAAGGCGATATTATTATTATTATTATTTCGAGGTAGATAGATTTTTTTTGTTGCGTCTAAGTTAATAGTGAGGAGACATTTCAGTCTATCTCACAAAAACTATAACTAGTATGTTAAAATTAATTTATTATTATTATTATTATAAATTGGACCTGGAAATTGTTCCCTTACATCCAGTTTCGACTGTCTTAGGAAATCGTGTTTCCTCAAGGGTTAATCAGAAGACACTGGCCAGGAAGACCTAATACAGCTCTTAACTTTGGCATGATTATCATATACATAGTTCACAAAAATCTCCCGAGCATGATAGAAAATTGACCTAGAAACTTCCAGCAAGCTTCCGACTTGGCCAGTGTACACAAGCATGTGGCTACTAGGATCACGTGACCTATTAGAATCCTCAACTGGGTGACTGTTGACTGTTAGGCTGGTATGCAGAGACGTTTTTTCTATCCCTATAGGGTTCACTGTAGGGTGGTCTCGAGCTTGCTGTAGGGAATACTTCGACCTTGACAATTATTTATTAAAGAAACATCTGAATGCGCATGCGTACAGACGCTTCGAACGAGCGTCTCTGAAGAACAAAATCAGCTGAAGGGACAAATGACCCAGGCATCCCTACTGTGAGGACTCTGCATACCACCCTTAATCTCAGCACATATTATGCAGCAGGGTTGAAGACTTAAAAAAATGTTCCCGGTAGCTCAGTGGTAAAGGCGGCAATCTGTGAATCCAGAGATACCACAGGTCGCGGGTTCGAAACCCAGCCGGGACATGACAAATTATCCTCCCATTTGGGATTTTTACCACATAATTATTGGTCTTGGGCTTACTGCTGGAATAATGGGATTTTAATAGTCCTAATCGGGCAGTATAAATAAGGCGATATTATTATTCCCGATTTCTGGAAATTCTAGAAGTTCTTAGGAACAACAACAAATGTCGGCGCGAAAGACCTGCAAATCACAGTGTTAAAGTGCCTTACAAAAAAAAAAAAAAAATGCTGAAAGTATTTTCTACCACCCTTCAGAGTCTTATTATTATTATGTGGTTACAAACACAAATTAATGAGGAAAAATTCGTGCACTGGGTGGAATTCGAACCAACGGATCCCTACGCTACCTACCAGGCTAGCGCGTTAACCACTTGACTACCGGTACACTTTACTTATTAAATACTTACTTATTAGCATTAAAAAATCAGTATCAGTATAAACAGAAAAGGGAGAAGTTGTATTAGATGTACATGAATATCAGAACATACCTGGACAGCTGTTTCGAGCTAATTTGCTCTCATCAGCAGGTAATAGTTCTGAGTATCCATGCCATGAACTATATAACCTCTCTATTTTAATCAGTATAAACAGTATAAAAAGAAAAAAAATGTACATTGTTTTACATTTCGCGAAGCTGAGAAACGTACTTGGCGAATTCAGTCAGGAATTACTTGAGGTGGATTTTATGTACGAACATTGAATCCTTTTTTAGCCTGAAGCGTGGTTGGGTTAGGTTTGCAGCTCTAATCTCAATAACCTGTTTAGGAGATATCCGAGCTTGCAGGTCAGGACTTGTGCGCTTGCGTGGATCTCAAGCAGGTTTTGAGAGCCAGGGCCGTGTGGCGGACTGTGAACCTTATTCTCACTCAAGTTGGTCGGACAATAGGTCTTACGAAGCATAAACTTTTTTTTTTTTTTTCATAGCTTACAAAGGACCCCGGAACTGTCACATGACATTACTTCAGGGACGAAGCATAAACTGAAAGTAAATAAATGCACGAATAGCTCAGTGATTAAACACTCGGTTGCCATGCGGAAAGTCCCGGGTTCGAACCCCCGCGCCGACAAAAAATTGTATTCAAAATTTGGTTACAGTTGTTTGTAGGGGATACCTTCCGGTGCGCTCGTGTTGACCCAGCACCTAAATTGGAAGTATTGTGTCACTTCTCGGCCATCAGAGCCAAGCCAATGCTGGTCTACTCCCTGTTTGCGGTCCCTCAGCCAGACTATATTTAGTTGATGTTAGTTTCTGGTCGGCTTCGTCAGCTAGCTTTTTTTATGTTATTAATACAGTAAACTATCCTCAATTTGAGGATGTTAATATCTAATAAACAAATACCATAAATAAATATACCTACAGGACTTATGTATTTATTTTACACAGCATTCTACTACCAATTATAATTTATAATAATAAAAATAATAATATCGCCTTATTTATACTGCCCGATTAGGACTATTAAGTTCCATTATTCCAACAATAAGACCAAGACGTATTATAATGTGGTAAAAATCCCAAATGGGAGGATAACTTGTCCTGTCCCGGCTTGGTTTCGAACCCGCGACCTCTGGAATCTCTGGATTCACATAGTGCCGCCTTTACCACTGAGCTACCGGGACAGACGTTTATGGGCATGTTACAAAGGAAATTCAAGTAAACGTGTTCAAATTCCGACTTTGACAGATATACCAACACACCCCTTCACACAAACGAAAGAGAATGTTAATTAAAACCACAAGCGTGCACTAGCACACCTACAAAGGTCAAAATAATGCTCAGTTTGTAAAATGTGCGATAAATATCAACTGGTAATTAACATTTCAGCGTGTGGTAAGTTCAATGTTGTAGACAGGACACGTACCTATTTAATGTACCGGACCAATAGGCTACCTAATTTGGTCAATCTGTCCACTTTGAAAATTTCCAGATCACTAATAAATGTGGATAAACCACTGATACCAGGTGCACTGGTTGTCAAGTGGTTAACGCGCTAATCTGGTAACTCAGGTAGCGCAGGGATCCGTTGGTTCGAATCCCACCCAGTGCATGAATTTTTCCTCATGAATTTGAGTTTGTGACCACATAATAATAAGACTCTGAGGGTTAGGTGGTAGAAAATGCTCTGAGCATTAACCTCGCCTGGTGGTTACCTTCCACTAAAGAGTGTTATTATTATTATTATAAATATATAAATCCCTAAACCAACCTCAACGGCTTGATCGATAAGGCAGCGGACTGTCTTGTAACCTGGAGGTCGGTGGTTCAAGTCCCGGTTTCAGCGTAGATTTAGTAAAACGAGTTTGAATAGTTGTGATATCACGATGGTGATTAACACAAATATGATAACTTTTTTTTATATAAATACCTAGTATTAGGTATATACGTTATATATTTCTATAAGGTACTAGCTGAAACCCGGCACTTTATCGCCCTTGAGGTTTTTGCCCGTGGCTGGTGCGTCCTAGTTGGATTTTTTTTAAATCCTCCCTTAGAAGACACCTATGTATGTGATTTGGAGTGATTTGATTTAGCTTTTTCTGATCTGCTTATGAATGAATGTATACCAAAATGGATTTAAATCCTTTCTTATTATACGCACCAAAAAGGGATTCGTTAAGCTGTTTTGATGCTGCGTTGATTATGAATTATTACATAAATATAATTCTCTTTCATGTCTAGTATGTCTGCTCTATGCATGACAAACATTAACATAATCAATCGACCTTATAATTAACATTAATTTCCGTTACAAAGCACTGGCAAAGAGTTCCTAGTTAGGACATAATTATAATTATGTCATATATATTTATCTTTTTCTTCTCCTTTTTACTGTTTATATTGTTTTTATTTTTTAATTTTCGTAATAATTATACGTACTGTACATTTGTCTTTTTATATCTAATAAATAATTTAATAATAATAATAAATCTGTTTTTGATTTTTCTAACTTTCTTTCATCATATATGAATGTTATGCCAACCTCCAAAAAAACAAAAAAAAAAATGTAAAATAATGACACAAATAAATAAAATCAATCAATCAATAATAATAAATCCGAGTCGAACCAAGACATCATATTTTTGTGAGCCTTGAATTTCGCGTCAGGTACGAATAATTGTATGCAACATTTTTTTTTTTTCGCTCGAGACATCGCGAAGTTGTCTATCCTTTGTGTTGGTGAGATCAAGGTCAAATTCTCGCGGTAGCGCGGAGTCCCGCGGAGCTTGAAGTCGCGGGTTCAATGCCCTCTATTGGCATGGGTTTAACCCAATGCCGGAGTGGCACGCTAAGTTCACCGGAGGGCTTGAACTTTTAGTTCTGGTGCTCGTGAATGTTTTTTTTTTTTTTTTTTACAAATAAATAAAAATCTTTTTTTTTTTTTTTTTTTTTTTTTTTTTTTTTTTTAAGTGGGGTTTAACGTCGCTTTCAACTGCCATGGTCATATCACGACGGGGGTTTTACCCTCCATTCGCAGGAAACTCACAAACCTGCTACTCACATTGACCTCACCCAGCCTGAGTGGGGCCGGGAAAAGCCAGCGTCACGAGAATTAGAATTTGAATGGTCACCCATCCAAGTCTTAACCTCGCTGGATGTCGCTTAACTTCGGTGTTCTGAAGGGAACCGGTGTATTCAACATGCCATCGACGCTGGCTTAAAAATCTTTATTTACAAACAAACTATGAAACTTATTCGCGATTTATTTAACAAAACTCAACTTCTTCTTTACATAAAGATAGTTTGTAAGAATAATATTTACAAAACTATACATCTATCCAACTATACAGATTAACAAATTAATAAAAACGTCCAGAAATGAGAAAAAAATTGAAATCAGAGCAAAAATATATCTATACTTATAGGTAATTAGGTATATATATATTTTTTTTTTTTTTACAAAAATGAACACAATTCTTCCGAAATTCTATTATTAGAATATTCACAAATCTACTATTAGAAATTTTAGGAAGTAATTTGTTTATTAACAAATCATCATACCAACTATGTATATTTTGTCCATACATATGTACATATAATACATATATGTTAAGTATATAAAAAAAGTAAATCTTGCCTTGGTGGTTGTTGTGCATCTGGTCATCAATTTCTGAAGACAACTATTACCTCTGATTGAAATACCTATATATTATATCATAGAGATCATACACAGACCACATACGTTTTTTTTTTTTTTTCTTCTTCTATTTAATCTGCCATCAACCCTCTGTTCACCCGCCCGCCCCCTCCCTGTTTCAGGCCTACATCTCGTGCGCCCTGGGCGTGTCCTCGGTGGGCTACGTCATGATCTGTTTCGGCGTCGTGAACGCCATCTGCTCCCTGCTGTTCGGCACCCTCATGAAGTTCATCGGGCGGTCCCCCCTGATGGCTCTCGGGTTCATCGTGCACGCCTGTCTCATCTGGATTCTGGTGGTGTGGCGGCCCCACCCCAACAACCCTAAGATCTTCTTCACCATCTCCGGCCTCTGGGGCGTGGGCGACGCCGTGTGGCAAACCCAAGTGAACGGTGAGTGAGTGGGCGTGGTCATTTTTTTTTTTTTTAAAGCTTTATTAGGGGGACAAACAGGCAACAGTATAAAATTAAGAAAAGAAAGGAAAAAAAAAACAAACAAATGACAAAATAAATAAGTAAAAAAAAAAGAAGAAAATAACAATAATGTCCTACCTAAAGGGCGGGGTTAATGCCTGTGGCAATCTCTTCCACCCAACCCTTGGGTGTTGGGTATGGGCGTGGTCAGATTGTAGCTTGTATAGGGTTGGAGCATGCGGTGTGGCAAACCCAAGTGAACGCTGAGTGAGTGGGCGTGACCATTGGGTATGGGCGTGGTCAGATTGTAGCCTGTGTAGGGTTGGGCCATGCGGTGTGGCAAACCCAAGGGTTCATCGTGCACGCGTGTCTCATCTGGATTCTGGTGGTGTGGCGGCCCCACCCCAACAATCCGAAGATCTTCTTCACCATCTCCGGCCTCTGGGGCGTGGGCGACGCCGTGTGGCAAACCCAAGTGAACGGTGAGTGAGTAGGCGTGACCATGGGGTGTTGGGTATGGGCGTGGTCAGATTGTAGCTTGTATAGGGTTGGAGCATGCGGTGTGGCAAACCCAAGTGAACGGTGAGTGAGTGGGCGTGGCTATAGGCGTGGTCAGATTGTACCCTTTGTAGGGTTGGGCCATGCGGTGTAGTAATCCCAAGTGAACGGTGAGTGAGTAGGCGTGGCCATGGGGTGTTGGGTATGGGCGTGGTCAGATTGTAGCTTGTATAGGGTTGGAGCATGCGGTGTGGCAAACCCAAGTGAACGGTGAGTGAGTGGGCGTGGCTATAGGCGTGGTCAGATTGTACCCTTTGTAGGGTTGGGCCATGCGGTGTAGTAATCCCAAGTGAACGGTGAGTGAGTAGGCGTGGCCATGGGGTGTTGGGTATGGGCGTGGTCAGATTGTAGCTTGTATAGGGTTGGAGCATGCGGTGTGGCAATCCCATGTGAACGGTGAGTGAGTGGGCGTGGCCATGGGGTCAAGTCTGGCACTGGTAGTCAATTGGTTAACGCACTAGTCTGGTAATCCAGGTAGCGTAGTGTGGACGGGGCTTTACGCCACAGAAGTAATATACAGTGCACTGGTAGTCAAGTGGTTAACGCACTAGTCTGGTAATCCAGGTAGCGTAGGGATCCGTTGGTTCGAATCGCACCCAGTGCATGATTTTGTCCTCATTAATTTGAGTTTGTAACCACTTAATAGTAAGACTCTGAGGGTGAGGTGGTAGAAAATGCTTTGAGTATTAACCTCGCCTGGTGGTTGCCTTCCACTAAAGAGTGTTAGTGTTATTATTATAATTATGGGGTATGGGCGTGGTCAGATTGTAGCCTGTGTAGGGTTGGGCCATGCGGTGTGGCGATCCCAAGTGAATGGTGAGTGAGTAGGCGTGGCCATGGGGTCAAGTCTGGCACTGGTAGTCAAGTGGTTAACGCGCTAGTCTCGTAATCCAGGTAGTGTAGGGGTCCGTTAGTTTGAATTCCACCCAGTGCATGAATTTTTCCTCATTCATTTGAGTTTGTGACCACATAATAATAAGACTCTGAGGGTTAGGTGGTAGAATATGCTTTGAGTATATTGCAATTCAGATGTTTTTTTTAAAACTATAATCCTATTTTTATTTTCATTCTATTGATCTTTCTTTTCACTCTTAACCTCGCCTGGTGGTTAGCTTCCACTAAAGAGTGTTATTGTTATTATTATTATGGGGTATGGGCGTGGTCAGATTGTAGCCTGTGTAGGGTTGGACCATGCGGTGTGGCAAACCCAAGTGAACGGTGAGTGAGTGGGCGTGGCGATGGGGTCAAGTCTGGCACTGGTAGTCAAGTGGTTAACGCGCTAGTCTGGTAATCCAGGTAGACCTCTGCCCGTAGTCTGGAGATCCTGAGTTCGATTCCCGGTTGGGGCAGATTTTGGAACAGAAATCATGTACCACTTACCATAACTATGTACTAATTATGTACTCTCAGGAACAACAAAATAAGAATTTTACCAAGCTTCTCAAACTCATGATGCTTTAATACATATCGATTATACAACCGTGCACTGGTATAGTCAAGTGGTTAACGCGCTAGTCTGGTAATCCAGGTAGCGTAGGAGTCCATTGCTTCGAATCCCACCCAGTGCATGAATTTTTCCTCATTAATTTGAGTTTGTGACCACATAATAATTAGACTCTGAGGGTTATGTGGTAGAAAATGCTTTGAGAATGAACCTCGCCTGGTGGTTACCTTCCACTAAAGAGTGTTATTATTATTATGGGGTGTGGGTGTGGTAAGATTGTAGCTTGTGACACCGTACCATTTAACACGTTCGTTACCAAGCCAATTTTTTCAAGTTTTACGTAGGGACCAGGCGGTAAAGTTGCTGTTGCATCTTGGGGACCAAATTTTGGTCCCCAGGTTTTTTTTTTGCATATTTGGCATCGTATTTGTACAAGAATCGATCCTATATCTGTTCTAATACTAACAACCTACCTCCAAAAGGCCATATATGGATGTCCGGTCCCTCGTTAAAATTTTGATAACAGCCACATGTGTGTTTTCGGTCCCAAAGAAAAACACAAAAACATCCACATATGGCCGTTCGGTAACGAACGTGTTAAGTGCTGGTCAACACGAGCGCACCGAAAAGTATCCCTTACAAACAATAGTTTTAAGAAAATTTGAATAGAATTTTTTTTCGGCTCGGGAGATCGAACCCTTGATCTTCCGCATGCCGAGCGAGAGCGCTTACCGGAACGAAGCCGTGATCCATTATTTATGAGGCCACGTGTAGCATCCTAAGATTTATGCAAAGAACTTCCACCGTTTCTTAATTTTTAGTAACAAAACAGAAAGATTATTATAATAAAAATAATTTTAACTTATTCAATTTTATTTTTTAATGTTAGGTTTAAAGTTTTTATAAGATAGATTCAATTATCTCCTTATTAACTTAGAAGATTCAAAAAATAAATGTTCCTCATAATAATAATAATAATAATAATAACAACACTCTTTAGTGGAAGGATTAGAAGTATTAGGACGCCCCGAGTACCAGCTAACCTCTAAAACACTCAACCATTTATGTATGTTATACATGTTTTTAACCTGATGAATAAAACATGTCCTATTAAATTAGTAGACATGATTTATCGTTTCGTTGAAAACCGGAAATATCCGGAACCAATCGGCTCCTAATTTAAGTATCCGTCTCTTGACAGAATCTTTGTTCCTAAGAATTTCTCAAGTATGATTTCCGATAATTTTACTTGCCGAGACTGTGCTTATTTGTTTTGTTTTTTAACATCGATAGCTTGAGGAATGCTAAGCAATTACTTAAACTATCAATTTTGTCTGTTCCGGGGTTAAGTGGATTCTCTACCACCTAATTAACTTCTACCCGTATTACAAAACAATTGTATATATAAAAATTAATAGTAACATTTAAAAAAAGGTCTGGCTGCGGGACTATAAACAGGGTGTAGACCAGCATTGACTTGGTTCTGGGGGCCCTTGTCAATTATTAGCCTCCTTGTAAAGACAGTGGTAGAAGTGCTGAGTCATTCCTCCACTGTCTGGCTACCATCGTTCACGATGACGGAAGAGAATGCCAAAGGCATTATCACCACCCTTGATCAAACTTTGTTTATATTTAATTAATTATACCTTTTGACTGCACCTGTATATAAAAAATTGTAAATAAAGATTGATATAAATTGTTGAATAATGACGTCACCCCATGATGAATGTTCTACACGTAGGTATATTTTTTTTGTACACCTACAACCTACATATTTATTTTAAGGTTTCTTTTTAATTTATTGTTGATTGTTTTGTATAAAAAATAAAGTGTAAATAAATAAATGTAATATTTATTTCGCCCTTAATCAATTACATTAAAAACTTTAGGGGCAAGGACTCTGAATGTTACAGACCTCTCTTTAAATATGTAAATATTCATTAAAAAAAACTTTAGGATCTGTTTCTAATACCACTTTCCGCCTCCTCAGGTCTCTACGGAACACTGTTTCGTCGAAACAAGGAGGCCGCCTTCTCCAACTACCGCCTCTGGGAGTCTGTCGGATTCGTCATCGCCTACGCCTACAGCACTCACCTCTGCGCGCGCATGAAACTCTACGTCATGGGCGTGGTCTTGGTCACGGGATTCTGCGGCTACATCATCGTTGAGGTAGGTGCTCTTTTCGACCAACTGGAAGACCTCAGTAGCTTTTGATTGATTTGATATTGATTTAGGGCGGAATTTATTAATAGACGTTTTTGTATTACCTCTGTGGCGCTAAAGCACCGATTGCGTACTGTGTAAGATAGGGAAAACCGACACTTACCAACGACTTAAGTTATTGATGTTGTCTATTAATTCCACCCTTATTCTTTATTTAATATAATACAAGCGGGCTGTTGCCGTATACACTATTGAAGAATTTTTTTGTAAAATAACCAATTTGTCATTGAAAAAGTCAAAATTGGCACATTTTCTATTACAAGAGTACGTATACAGGGTGAGCATAAAGTCTCACCCCACCCCCTGTATCTCGAGAATGGCTGAAAATACAAGAAAACGCAAAAACACGTATCCCTTCGATTTTAGGGGGATTAATTTTCAGCCAAAAGAAAAAATTGCCTACACGGCCCCAGTCAGGCTGGGCATGGACCAACTTTAAAATCTTAAATAGAATGGTATGTCTTGTGGCATATTGTTTTAAAGGACTCATAGAGAAAAGTTCATTACAACAAATTTCAGTGAGCTACGATTTAAATTTCTCGAGATACAGGGTCGAACGTCCTGCGTAATATCCATATATTTTGACCTATAACTCGTTAACCATAAATTATAGAAAAATGAAATTTGTTGATAATAACTCCTTATGACAAGCCCTGACGAAAAAGTTATAACTCGACATACTCTGTTGATGTTAGTTTCTGGTCGGTTTCGTCAGCCAGCCGGACGAACAGTCCGAAAAATTTTAAAGAAAAAACAAATCAAGTTTTAACTTGTTCGAAAGTTCTTGCCATAAGGAGTTATTATCAACAAATTTCATTTTTCTTGAATTTACGGTCAACGAGTTATAGGTCAAAATATATGGATATTACGCAGGACGTCCGACCCTGTATCTCAAGAACGGTAAAACGTAGCTCACTGAAATTTGTTGTAATGAACTTCTCTCTATGTGACCTTTAAAACGATATGCCACAAGACATACCATTCAATTGAAGATTTTAAAGTTGGTCCATGCCCAGCCTGACTGGGGCCGTGTAGGCAATTTTTTTTGGGCTGAAAATTAATCCTCCTAAAATCGAAGGGATACGGGTTTTTGCGTTTTCTTGTATTTTCAGCCATTCTCGAGATACGGGGGGTGGGGTGAGACTTTATGCTCACCCTGTATATCAGTTGTCCAAATAGAGAGAGTGGGGAAAAATTCCAACCAATCAAAAATATGCGTCAAAATGACTCAGCGGTAGCAATCTAGATTAAAGGAATTAATTAAAGGAGACAGGTTAAAATCTGTTAAAGGAATTGAAGGAGACATGTTACCACATACAGGGTAGAAACGAGGTAGAAAATCAAACAGTTTTAAACAATGGAATATCAAAAAACCCATCCTTCTCATTTCAGGTTCGTCACATGATGAAGGCACGCCGCCTGAAGCAGCTTGAAGAGGACCCCAAGGCCGCCGCCATTGCCGCCGCCGAAGCCACCGCCGCCAATGTTGTTGAAGAAACTGACGATGAGCGAGACGACATTGACGACGAAATCATAGTGACGCATTTGTAGACGCGTCAGCAATGATGGGGGTCTTGACGACATTCGTAGACGCGTCAATAGTGCCTTGAAGAAAAATCATTTTTGGCGCAAATCATAGTGACGCGTTTGTAGACGCGTTAGCAGTGATGGTGTCTTGACGGCATTCGTAGACGCGTCAATAATGACTTGACGAAAAATCATTTTTGGCGCAAATCATAGTGATGCATTTGTAAACGCGTCAGCAATGATGGGGTCTTGACGACATTCGTAGACGCGTCAATAATGCCTTGACGAAATATCATTGTGGCGCTTTTGTAGACGTGTCAATATTCATCATCACCATAGGGTGGCGTCATCGTGAACGATGGTAGCCAAACAGTGGAGGAATGACTCAGCACTTCTACCACTGTCTTTCTGAATTCATTTGGATGTTTTTGTAGACGCGTTAGCTATGATGGGGTCTTGATGACATTCGTCGACGCGTCAATTATGCCTTGATAAAATCATTGTGGCGCTTTTGCTGACGCCTTTGATGAAGTCAATGTGGCGCATTTGGAAGCGCGTCAATTATGCCTAACAGCCGTACTTATGAACAGAGACTTTTGTCTGAGCAATATCTATAGCAAATATTTGGCCAATAATATTGAAGGAAATAATGCTTGAGACTTTGCTCAAGCGGCGTTTTTTGTTCATAAATTACGTCTGTAAATCTTCCGTCCAAAAGTGGTAACTTGCAACCAAGTGAGCCGCGCTAAGGAAGGCTCTCGATGGATTTTAATGAATAGCTACTTAAAACGGTTACGTTGTGGTAGTTTGTATCAGAAAAACTTACACTTCGTGTGGAAAAAAAGAGAACTGAATTGGTGAGTAGAAGAACCAGGAATGTCAAAAATCGACTTTTCAGGAAAGCAAAAATAAGACAAATATTATCATGCTAATGACTATGCAACCCCCACTTTAAAATCGAAAAAAATATACTTTTAAGGGGTATTTCTCCTTCATATTCTCAGAGATGATAGAAAAAAGTACATTCCTTCTTATTCTACGAAAAAATAATAATCGATTTTTGACATTCCGGGTTCTTCTACTCACCCGTTCATACTATAGTTTCTGGTAGGCGTTCTCCCACGAAACACCCGTTTCGCTTGATCGCGCCGGTAGGCGCCATACTGTTCCGCTAACGGGGTGGTCTGGTGGTCATTACTTTCGTGACCACCAGTCTCCCGTTCCAGAAAGCACTTTCCACTCTCATAATCCCCAGAACTTCTTTTCAACCGTCAAACAACGCACTCTCATTGGTTTACTTGAACGCAATAACCAATCAGAGTGCGTTGTATGACAGTTGAAAGGCAGATTTAGGGATTTTGAGTAAGTGAGTATACTTTCTGGAATGAGGGACACATAACTTTAATATTGAGAAGCTTTTAAACAATGGAAGAGCACCTTTAATCAAATGTCATGGTAGTTAATTTTTTACTTTCCTTATCCTATAGAAAGGAGAGTAATGGAAACACCCAAAATTTTCGATAGTAATTTTTTCACATATTTTATTTAATAAATTGCTTTAACACGTTAGGTCGTTCGAACAGGTTGGATTGTTTAATGTCGATCTCGCTAGGGTGGCTACCGTGGCTAGGGTCTAACATGTGTGCCAATTCGATGAAGCTTGAAAGAAACTTAGGGCGGAATTTATAGACGTTTTTGTAATACCCCTGTGGCGCTAAGTCTCGGATTGCGTACTGAGTAAGATTAGGAAAATCGACGCTGAGCAATGACTTAAGTTATCGATGTTATCTATTAATTCCGCCCTTACTGTTGCTCTTCCATTTTGCTAAATAGTTTTGGATTACTGCCTTTCTGAGGACATAGATTTCTAGATTGTAGTACTTTCTGAAACTGATCTTACAGCAATTCCAATTCATTTATTTACTGAAGGTAGGTTCATAATAGTAGGTAGTTTTTTCTTTCTCCAATGTTGGACATTAATTTTATGTTTTTTTTCATGATGAGATATGGACAATGCTTTAATCTCCTTCTTCTATGTTTAACATTATAAAGTTTATGTTTTTTTAGCTGGAGGGTCAAGATAATGTTTGAATCTGTCTCACCTTTTCTTGTTGAGGGTACCTAACATTCCCTAACAAATTGGAAGTGTTTGTTGATACTTACATGTAGTTGAGTAGTCTAAGCGCTAGTCAGGTAATCCTGCTAGTACTTGGATCCGACGTTCGAATCCCAACCAATGTATGCATTTTCTTTCATTTACATGTCTTGAAGTCTGAGGAAATTGTGAGGATATTATCCCTTTGAGGGTCATTTGAAATTTTTCAAACCGAATTTTCGGTAGTAAAACAGTCCATTCAAAATATTATTTAAATATCATACTATCATTTAAAATTCTCTTAATTTGAAGGATTTTTAATATGGAAACAACACACTCTAATTTTACATCAAAAAGTTTACACCATAGTTAGGTTTATGGAGTTTGAGTCAAACTTAGCTTGATTTTTTACTGTTTTATCCTTCATGAAACTTGTTTTTGGCATAGGTTTATTTGATGTTTTTAATCTAAATTTTATTTAATTTTTTGATAAGACGTATTGGAGATTTGAATGCTGCATTCACCTTCAAGAGGTCAAATTGTTGAAGACAATCTGCACCAGACAAGTTTTTACTAATACTTTTTTGTTTGAAAACTCGTTATCTTTCGTGGCAATCTTACGTGATCGTTGTAACCGACCTCAGAAGCTTGATCGATAAGGCGGCGGACTTGTAACCTGGAGGTCGGTGGTTCAAGTCCGGGTTTCAGCGTAGATATGTAGTAAAGCTAGTTTGAGTAGTTGTGAAATCACGAAAGTGATTAACAGAAATATGATGACTTTTGTTTAAACTATTCTTGGCCCTACCACAGCCCCTTTTACTATCCCCCCATTCTCTTTCTTATTACTTTACCCCAATTTTCTTACCCTATTATTTTCCTGTTGTAAATAGTCGAATTGTTTCAAGCTATTTTTCTTGGCGTTTTCAGTAGATTCATTTTGAGTGTCATGTTTGTTTGTTTTTTTTTTAAGTTTAGTTAAAAATCAATAGAGTCCTTTTCTGATCAAATCGGTAGGATTCTATTTTTTGTATAATTATTTTAGCTTGAAAGTGTGATATTAGGAAATATAGCAAGTGGAATGTACTGAATGAAAACCGAGAGACTCTCAATTACTCTTCAAATGTCTACTCATATCTCGTGAGAAAAAAGTCTGTCCCAGTAGCTCAGTGGTCAAGGCGTCTGACTGGTTGCGGGTTCGAAACCCAGCCGGACATGACAAGTTATTCTCCCATTTGGGATTTTGAACACTTCATAATACGTCTTGGGCTTATTGCTGGAATAATGGGACTCATTAGTCCTAATCGAGCAGTATAAAAGTAAGGCCATATTATTATTATTATTATTATTAACAACAACTGAAGCATCTTAGGCTAACCATAGGGAGCCGACCTGCTTGGTTGAGTGGTTAAGAGTATTGCTTACTGACCCGGAGGTTCCGGGTTCAAATCCCGGCCGGAGCGGAATATTCGAACCGAGTTTTTCCGTTTCCAGAATAGCATGGATGTAAAGGTAAAGTGCCCTGAAGTAATGCGAAAGCTGTTCCGGGGTAACTTTAGAAGTAAATAATAATAATAATAAAAAGGATAACCAGAACAATGGGTGGTTGAGAGTTCAAGTTTTCTTTCAGTGCACTGGAGTGTTTAACATGAAGTACGATTTATTTCTCTAGACGTAAGTATACATAATCCACTAAAAACATCATTTAATTTGATGTTTTCGTTAAGAACATATTAAGGAACCAATTTATATTTTCCTGGCAATTTGTTTTCATCTTATCAACCAAAAAAAATGTTTGAAAAGTCAAAATACGTAAAATAAGTACATTGTACCTCAAACTAGTATTATGAGTACTGGTAGTCAAGTGGTTAACGCGCTAGTCTGGTTATCCAGGTAGCGTAGGGATCCGTTGGTTCGAATCCCACCGCGTGCATGAATTTTCCCTCATTAATTTGAGTTTGTGACCACACATAATAATAAAACTCTGAGGGTTAGGTTATAGAAATTTTTTTGAGTATTAACCTCGCCTGGTGGTTACATTCCACTAAAGAGTATTATTATTATTAGTTCTTTGAAATAATATTATTAGCTAGTTTCTTTCGCGCCTTTTTAAAAGGACTCTGAATTCGATAAAAAAAATATATTAAGTGCCTTTTCTGATTTTGTCTTGTACTTTTTAATTTATTATTTAATTTTGTAAAATACAAATGAATACGTTGTTGTTATGATAATCTATAATGTAGTTTTGTGACAATAACAGCCTAGATTTACGTAACAGTAAAAATACAGAAAAGCCATAAATTTCATGTTTAATTAATTTTAGTGAAAAAAACGGAGTTTTTATTTATTTTCTGCAGTTCTTCTTTTGTATTTTGTATTTTTTTTTCTTTTTCGGAACAATGTTTGTAGTTTTTCTTCTTTTTTGTTCCGTGCATTACACCCACGGTGACCTGGGTTCAATTCCCAGCAGGGAAGGATTTTTTCTGCTCTGTACTTGGGTGTTCGGGTGAAAAAATGACTTGTAATATAATAAAAAAAAAATCAAAAATTACGTCCTTAGTGTCTTCTGTGTAAAAGCAGCGTCGATTCAACATTGAAAACAGAAGTTCTCGTTCTGTCACTGAACTTTTAATCACTGTCCAGCGCGGTTGGATGGGTGACCATTAAAATCGAACCCTCGTGGTGTTATTCCCGGCCCAACACAGGCTGGGTGAGGTTAATGATATGGGAATCTGATCTGTAAGTTTCTAGAAAACACTCTCGTCTAGATTAGAATCCGAGTACTTGAAAGACTCCTTAAACTACAACAACAAAAACAAAAATTACTTCCCAACAAATGAAAACTCATAAAATTATTTACACATATAGGAAAATAATTATCTTTATTCTCATACATTACATTATAATCAGGTAAGTCTAGATAGCATCCGTCAAAAGATTTAGGGCGGAATTAATAGACGTTTTTGTAATACCTCTGTGGCGCTAAGTCACGGATTGCGTACTGTGTAAGATCCCTAAACTGACACTTAGCAATGACGTGTGATAAGAATTAGTCTATTAATTTCGCCCTTAGTGACGTCTGGAATAATTAAAATTATTCTAAGTTGTAGTATAACAATGAAAATTTAGCATTATAATAATGAAATTTACAAAGTTGCGTTTCACATTGCATAACTACTCAACTACCAGGCGTTCATAAGAAAATGTTCAACAGGCCCTGGTTACAGAAAGCAATCAAACTTCCATAATCCCCAAATCGTCATTAACACGTTCAGGGCCGTAAACCCATATGGGGGCTTAATTGATTTTATTGACTGGTACCGTAAACCCTCCTACCGTAAGGGGGTTTTCAAGGATATGAAGAGTTTCTGTACATACACTAAACCCCTATATTAGATTTTAATTCTCTGTATTTCTAATGAGATTATGATTGTCCTGGAACAGAGCTACAACTTGATACTTGTCAATTTGTAAAAACATGTCAATTCCGGCTGAACAAGGTTGGCACAGAACAATATGTCATATAACATATTGCGGCGATGAACGTGTTAAGGTATCGTTCCATCTTCCATGGAATTGGAAATAAGTAGAGGCTAAAAACTTTTTAACCACTGGTGTATACCAGTCTGGCTGGGGGACTATAAACAGGGAGTAGACCAGCATTGGCTTGGGTCTGGGGGCCCTTGTCAATTATTAGCCTCCTTGTAAAGACAGTGGTAGAAGTGCTGAGTCATTCCTCCACTGTCTGGCTACCATCGTTCACGATGACGCCACCCTATGATGATGATGTATATCTATAAATGGGTTAACCCTGGTATAATACTTAGATGTTATGTCATCATACATTGTCCACTATTTGGAGTACCAAACATACACTACTTACGCTAAGCTATATTTTACAACAACAAAAAAATCACACTAGCCAAGTATTTGGCTGTATTAAATAATACAAATGGTAAAAAAGATTGGTAACATTCAGTTAAATTAGGCTGGATGAGTGTTTCACAGCCTTTTTTATTTCGTAGCCATGAAACAGGAGCTACTGTAGACGCTTGTGGTCTGTGCTGTAGCCTACCCATCTCGTAGTATGCCTCCCCTCTGATGGGCGAGAAGTGACACAATACTTCCCATTTAGGTGATGGGTCAACACCATCACACCGGAAGGTAGGTATCCCTTACAAACAACTGTAACCAAATTTAGGGCGGAATTAATAGACGTTTTTGTAATACCTCTGTGGCGCTAAGTCACGGATTGCGTACTGTGTAAGATAGGGAAAATCGACACTTACCAACGACTTAAGTTATTGATGTTATCTATTAATAAATTCCGCCCTTAGATTACAAAAAAAATTGTCGACTCCGGGGATCGAACCCGGGACCTTCCGCACATGGCAAGCGAGTGCTTAACCACTGAGCTAATCTTCCGTGTCTATTTCGTCTTGGCCCTCATTCCTTTCTTGAACAACTGTAACCAAATTTTTACATTACAAAAAAAAATTGTCGGCTCGGGGGATCGAACCCGGCGGCACCTTCCGCACATGGCAAGCGAGTGCTTAACCACTGAGCTAACCCTTCCCAGTCAATTATTTCGTCTTGGCCCTCATTCCTTTCTTGAACAACTGTAACCAAATTTATAATACAAAAAAAAATTGTCGGCTCGGAGGATCGAACCCGGGACGCATGACAAGCGAGTGCTTAACCACTGAGCTAATCTTGGCCAGTCTATTTCGTCTTGGCCCTCATTCCTTTCTTGAACAACTGTAACCAAATTTTTACATTACAAAAAAATTGTCGGCTCGGGGGATCGAACCCGGGACGTTCCGCATGGCAAGCGAGTGCTTAACCACTGAGCTAATCTTCCCAGTCCGGGACCTTCCGCATGGCAAGCGAGTGCTTAACCACTGAGCTAACCTTCCCCAGTCTATTATTTCGTCTTGGCCCTCATTCCTTTCTTGAACTTGACCGAAACGTAGGTCATCAGGAGGAAGAACACGATCCAGCCGAGGGAGGACAGGAAACCCTTGTAGACCGTCGGATGGGTGACGGGCCAGTTGCGGGCCGATATGCCGCGGAACGCCTCGGTGGGCAGAGTGAGGGGCAGCGCCCAGCCGACAGAGCGGAGGATCCAGTGCATGCCCTCCAGAGGCCAGATCATGCCTGGAACAAATTGCATGTTTTATATGTCCAGATATGTTCTGATATTCATGTACATCTAAAAAAAAAAAAAAAAAAAAAAAAAAAATGGGGCGGGAATATTAATGTTTGAGAGTTTATAAAAATAGAAAGAAAAAATAAATAAAAATAAAATCCATTAAAAAAATAAAATAAAAATAAAAATGTACATCTAATACAACTTCTCACTTTTCTGTTCATACTGATTAAAATAGAGAGGTTGATGGCACGGGTATTCAGAACTATTACCCACTGCTGAGAGCAAATAAGCTCGAAACAACTGTCCAAGTATGTTCTGATATACATGTAGATCTAATACAACTTCTCACTTTTCTGTTTATACTGATTTATACTGATATAAATATAGTAGAATATCGCTAACTCGAAAATTCAAGGAACAGACGCGTTATCAAACACCTCGGCCGAGGTGTGAAGGACGCCTTTTACAAAGAAAGAGACAGCACGGCAGAGTGTAGAACCTTCGCTATGCCGGCTATCCTCAGCCCCACTTAGGCAGTGTGAGGTTAATATGAGTAGCTCTGGTTGGTGAGTTTCCTGCGAATGGAGTGTAAAACCCCCTTGTGATATGAATATGTTGTTAAAGGCAAGGTTATATAATTAATACTTAAATTGTAATTATTTTATACTTAAACCTGTGACCAACCCATAACCAGCATTAACCAGTATACTGTGTAATCTAGATAAGGTAGGGGAGGGGCAATGTAGATAAAATTTCATGTGTAAAAAAAAATGTATAATGCTCAAATGTTGTATATCTGTCCTCATTTTGTAATTTATTCTTGTATACTTAAATAATTGTAATTATAGTATACCTAAATTGTATAATAAAAAATAAATAAATCTGTAGCTCTTGTTACAATATATTTGTTAATATAATAAAGGCAAGGTTAAAACCCAAATTAAAAAAATCCAAGAACCGGAAACGAACACCTGATATCCAGACTACGAGTCTACTTACCGCTCAGCATCGCCAGAGGGAAGAAGGTCCCTAGACCCATGAAGGTGGCTGCCGTGTCTGTATCACACATGATGGCTACCATGAACCCTGCAACAGTTGTGATGGTGGTTAAGTATCATTATCAAGAGCCGTGCTTTTCTCTTGGAAAAAAAAATTCCAGGTTCGGTATTTCCAAATACTTCTCCATTTTGTTCCTAATATTTCCAGTTTAGCTTTCCCACTATTCATGAAAGAAAAATGCATTTCGGTACTTTTAAAGATTAACAATTGACTTAACCTATAAAAGAAAATGGAAGCAAGAATTTTATAAATCCATTTTGGTTGACCAAACTGGAAGAAAATTTTTCCTATTCCAGAAGAAATTTCACTGTCTGTCCCAACTCAACGCGCGAAAAGCTCAGTAGTTAAGTACTCGCTTGCCATGCGGAAGGTCCCGGGTTCGATCCCCCGTGCCGACAAAAAAATTGTATTCAAAATTTGGTTACAATTTCATTGTTTGTAAGGGATACCGACCATAAGCGTCTACAGTAGCTCCTGTTTAATGGCTACGAAATAGAAAAAGCTGTATTTTAAAAAATGCCGACCTCAGTAGCTTGATCCGATGAAGCGGCGGACTTATAACCTGGAGGTCGGTGGTTCAAGTCTCGGTTTCAGCGTAGGATATAGTAAAGCTGGTTTGAGTAGTTGTGATATCACGAAAGTGATTAACACAAATTTAATATAATAACTCAACATAACTTTTAAATAAAAAAAGCTGTGAAACACTCATCTTTAAAAAAAAAAAATGTCGAGTGTATAACTTACCATAGCACATCCCAGCCAGTCCTATGGACATGAGAAGTGTGATGGACCACGGTAGCGACCCGACTAGAGGGTTGTCGAAGGCCACGAAGAGAACCACCATCATGATGGCTGTTTGAACCACCAGAACCACCAGTTGAACCACTATGTGGGACAGGATCACTTCAGGAATGGTGATGCCTGGAAGTGAGAAAGAAAGATGGGAATAAATTTTAGAATAAACTCAAGACACAGAAGACTAGGCCATATTTGTAAAAAGAAAAGAAAAAAAAAAAAATATTTTTCTCATAGAGATACCCACAGTATATTAGCCATCAGCAAATAAGAAAAAAATCAATGAAACATTAGTTTATAAGCCCCAAATTACAAATACACAAGCGCAACACAAAGAGAAAATTTCAGGTTCATCAGGATCACACACCTGCAAAACGACATGGAAACTGATTAAACAATCCATGACATAAAATTTTACATTCTTTAAAAAATTGCACACATCAGTTGAACAAAAACACAGATAAGTTATAAAGTCTCACATCACCAACGGAAGAAAAAATCTATAGAAGATAAAAATCTAAAGAATAAAAATATCCATAGAAGATAAAAATCCAGAGAAGATAAAAATCCAAAAAAGAAAAAAATCCAAAGAAGATAAAAATTCAAAGAAGAAAAAAATCCAGAGAAGATAAAAATCCAGAGAAGAAAAAAATCCAAAAAAGAAAAAATTCCAAAGAAGAGAAAAATTCAAAGAAGAAAAAAATCCAAAGAAGATACAAATCCAAAGAAGATAAAAATCCAAAGAAGATATAAATCCAAAGAAGATAAAAATCCAAAGAACATAAAAATACAATATGGGAATCCTAGTGCCATTGTTGTCAACCATACTTGGGATTTCAGTGGTGACTTATATCATTTGTCATTCCTTCAATTCGGAAAATGAGTGCGGAAAATGTTGCTAACATGGTGAATATTGAAAAGTTTACATGGATTTTGACAATGTAAGAAATAATGTAGAAGAAATAGAAGCTATCATAAATGGTGATTATTTGATGATTTTGACAATGTAAGGCAGAATGTAGAAGAAATAAAAGCTATCATAAATGGTGATTGTCGATGATTTCGACAGTATGAGAAAGGATGTAGAAGAGATATAGTAATATTAATCCAGACAAATGGTAAGAGATTGCTGAAGACATACTAACATGATTTCAGCTCATAGTATAATAGATCGCTGAGGCCGCAGTCTTCAAACAATAGAAAAAGTAAAGTTACATGGATTTAAAAAAGTTAAATGTTGATTATTTAAGACTTATTAAGCTAAAATAAAATGTTTCGTCTGTAACCTCATTTCTATCCGTTGTTACATACAGGGAAAATTCCCTTATATAGAGGTAAAATTGACCTGGAAAACATTCTCCCATATCCAGGTTCGACTGTAATAAAAGCATGTATAATTAAATAGCAAATACCTGCAACAAGACTCCTCTCTAGTAGACCAGCCATCTTCTCCATTAGTATAGCCCCCACAGTGAAAATCATTGGCAAGTAAAATTCAAACCTGGAAGAAAAAATAGTTTCTTTGTTGTTACCTATAGTTGGTAGTTTTTTTTTAAACTTAATAATAATAATGTTTTTTCTATGTCTTATTATGTCACAATTTTAGTGGGTAGCGCAGAATCAAAGGACTTTAGCACTTTAATATACAATATCTTGTACTTGTTTTGCCTATGATTCCGCCACTGGTCGCTGTTTCACATCAAAGCACCTACTTATTTTTCCTCTCGAGGTATGAGTGGACCCAGAACATCCAAGTACAGAGCAGAAAAATTCCTGCCCCGCTGGGGATTGAACCCAGGTCACCGTGTGTGCAGTGCCTAGCGCGCTAACTCACTCGGCCACGGTGACTACCTAGCTTTTTAACTTCGGCGCATTGAACGTCTATTTATTAACTTATTCTATCTCATTATCACATTCTAAAGGCAGCATTGTCGTTGTAGCCATGGCTTTCTATCAAAAGTCTCTTGAGTTGACCTAAGAGGTTTTTTTCTATACCTTAAGATTAACTATAGGACAAACACTTCATTCAGAGAATTTGTGAAAGGGAATGAGCCCGCAATGCTGGCTGCATTCCCCCTCTGAATGGCCAGGCTCAAACGTTAGGTGAGGTATAACCTCATCATAGGTATGAGGTTTAACCTATGATGCTGCTCTCAAAGAAGTACATGTCATCAGCTGGGCCATATCTGTAAAATATGAGGTGCGAGGTCTTCCCCTTGGTCTTGAACCTTCGATTTATACTTCTAATATATCGACAACAAAGTCATTATGTCTTAACAAATGACCCATTAGTATTATTTTTGTATCATACGGTTCCGGGATCTCATATGTCTTCTGAGGATAGGTTTTTAGTGGGTAAAAATCCCACACCCCGAGGAGTGAGGTGGCTGGGTGTCTTTAGAAGATGTTCCTATCCTCAAAAAAAAAGTTTTTTTTCCATATTGATATGGTAAGCTGACGTCTTTCTTATATTGGTTCAAGAATGGCTTGATTGGTCCTGTTCTCTATCCAGCTTGTCCTTGTCATCTTTCTCCACATCCACATCTCCATCATCTCTAGTCTATCTCTATCATTTCTATCTATTATTATTACTATTATTATTAACCTCACCCAGTCTCTGTTACAATGGGTTGTAATTTTTTTTCCTATACAGGGTGGACCAAAAAAAACGTTTACACCCGTTAATGGTAGATAACTGACGACATTTCTAGGACGGATCTGCAATCCGTTTTTTCGGATTCGCCTACGTAACTGCACAAAGTGATTTTTTGCAACTTTCTAAAAAAGTCCGACTTTGGCTTATTCTTCAGGTCAGAACTTTTATCCTGTTTAAGATGAGTTAGTTCTGAACATTTCTGCAGAAAGCCAACAAAATTTCGATGTTTCTAGCTATACTACTTTGTTTTTTACGGTTTGGTTTGGCATCTTTTTTGACACCTGAATAGAAAAAAAATTCTCATGTAAATTTTTTACACTTTGAAACACTCAAGATTTGCCCGAGCAAATTTTGGCACAGACATGGGCAAGTTTGATAAAAGTTGGCGGCCAACCCAAGGATGCTAAAAAATAATTTTACGATTTTTTATCGCGTGATCTTCTGGGTAAACAAACCAGGTAAGTCTCAAAAAATGATGTTCAAAATCTTAAAAGTGTAGACCGTGTAGGGTCGTCTTGTACTCAAAGAGTAATTAGCTATTTATGTCTGATAATTATTTTCCTTGGAATTAATTAAAGGCCAGTCAAATGAATGATTGTCTGTTTCTCGATGATAGTTTTCAAGCATATTTTTCTGCATTCTATGAAATATTATCTTTAAACTTCTTGAGTTTTTTTAGTACAAGTTACATTATAATAATTCGGATGCTGAAATGGCAGATACGCATTTAGCATATGGAGTTGGCAACAGGAACATTTGGGATCACGTGAAAAACATAGTTTACGAAATCTGGTAGCAAGAATCCTGTTGGCATTCGATGACCTGACAGAAAAACCTGGAATCTTCCGCAACATTCGACGGAACATGATGAATAGGTTCAACCTTTGCATCCAGGAAGGTGGACGCCACTTCCAACAGTTCCTCTAAGGGAATTGAGAAGGGAGAGAGAGAGAGAGAGAGGCAAAGAGCGAAAGAGAGAGAGAAAGGCAAGAAGGTAGATGGACAGTTCTGAGTTAGAACTAAGGTACTAAAGTCACCATTGGTTTCAAAAATTTGTGTAAGGAGAATCCATAGTGTGTAGGTACTATGGCTAAATAAAAAATGGGAACAGTCTTTTTTATTTTGAAGTCATGAATTTTTTGCTGGCTCTGGCGTTCGGACCGGGTGGACTAGCTTACCACTGAGCTAATCGTGCGCGTCTAATCGTTTCTCATTGAACATACTAACACAAAATGTTTTTTTTTTTAAATACCTTTTTGTTTATATCAAAATAGTATAAAACATAATAAAGACTGCAAAAGTTTATTAATTTTACAAAATATTATCTTGTTTTTTTTTCAAGACTTCTATTAAGAGTTGGCAATCGGTAAATATTTGTTATTTAATTAGTATTGTTTATGATAGAAGAACCTACCTACATATTTACCTGGATTATTTCATAAACTCTTTTTCGTTTGGAAAATTCGCTAGTTTTTTTTTCTCTCGTAGGGAAGCATAAGAAAAACCATCCTTACATTATGTGTATTGTGATACCAATAGTATCTGATATAACTCAATTTACAGATGGTATTACCCCCAAAAAAACCATAAGTTGTTGGTGTTACAACAGGTCAGATACAGGTATGAATAAAATATTCCATCAGATTTTTTTGATAATTAAAATATTATTGACCGCCGAGAATTGAACCTCGGTCATGCGACTAACACTCTCAGCACTACCACATCTAGCCAACACCATGACAATCTGCGAGGCACGAAGTTTATCATTTAAATTTTCCTAAACTGGCTGATGAAGGCATGTCAGACCGCGGTATTCAAAAAAAGCAATGTAAACAATTTTTGTAAACAATACAAGACGCCCTTACACAGTCTACAGCTAGAACACTCTTAGGATTTTTGAAGAGTTTTTGGCAAACATCTAATAATTTTTCCCAGAAGATCACGTGATAAAAAATCGTAAAATTATTTTTTAGCATCCTTGGGTTGACCGCCAACTTTTATCAAACTTGCCCATGTCTGTGCCAAAATTTGTTCGGACAAATGTCGAGTGTTTTATTTAGTAAAAAAGTTTTTTTGGGTGTTTTTTTCTTTTCAGGTGTAAAAAAATATGACAAACCAAATCGTAAAAAACAATGTAGTGTAGCTAGAAACATTGAAATTTTGTTGGCTTTCTGCAGAAATGTTCAGAACCAACTCATCTTAAACAGGAAAAAAGTTCTGACCTGTAGAATAAACCAAAGTCGGACTTTTTCGGAAAGTTGCAAAAAATCACTTTGTGCAGTTACGAAGGCGAATCCGAAAAAACGGATTGCAGATCTGGCCTGGAAATGTCGTCAGTAATCTACCATTAACGGGTGTAAACGTTTTTTTGGTCCACCCTGTATATACTCGTACAAATAACGTAAGAGGGTCTTAATAAATAGCTTTATTACATTGGAAATCAAAAAATAAATTGGCAAAACAATTCAAATTTAATCAAACACCTCGGCCGAGGTGTGAAGAACGCCTATACAAAGAAAGAGACAGCCCGGCAGAGTGTAAGGTTACGGAAAACATAGTTCCCATGCATTTCATGTACTTTCAGCCAGCGAAAAGTGCAACATGAATTTCAAAAATCGCGATTTTTATTTCAGAAATGGGCTCTACGTTGAAAAATAAGTTGATTTGACTCTTTGTTTGACTTCCTAGGCCACCGGGAACCCTATTTTCGAGACCCCCCAACAATCGTGAAAGACATGAAAAGATTCATAATTTTGTTTTTTTTTTTCTGTTTTTTTTCATACGGATCCTTTGAGACCCGACTTCGTGTCTTTAACTTGGCACTGAAGATTAAGTGAGGTGTCTAAAGTGATCAAGATATAATGGAGATGAGCCCGGACCAAAAAAAAATTCTAAATTATAAGCGGGCGGCCCATTTGGGCGGCCTCGGGTTTTGGGAGCCCAAATCGAGAATTGAAGGATAATACTAATCTTGAGTGGTATCAAATGAAAGATCTTGATGAGCAGATACCAAATTTATTGATTTTATTCCTTCATCCGGTCCACTGGGTGGCACCTGGTGGCCTTTTCATTTTCTTTGGCGGGTAGGTACCTTCGAATCCTTCCTTAGCTTAGTGGTCAGATCTTGGCCAGTATGTATTTTTCGAGATGACCTCGCTCTCTCTCTGCAAAATTTTAATGTTTAATTTTCCAAGTATTAATTTAGTTCATTTTCAGTCCGTTTCTTTAGAAGATAACTTTGTCCATTGGTAGCATGATCGACCTGCCACCCAGTCAGCATGGGTTCGAATCCTGGGGGGGACGAAATTTTTTAGCTCTATATTTTCAATTTGGGCTTAACGTTGTTTTATTCTTCCGATCTTTATATTTGATCTTCATAAAGACCCTATTACCCTCGCGAGGAAAATTTTAGTAGTTGCAGAATTGGGCAATGACCTGTGGCGGCATTACGAGATTGATTTTGGACAATCATGGTTGGATGGAGATAAAATATGATGAATTATCTCTCATAATGTCGATGCTACTCACTAAAAGTTGTGTCAAAGTAGTGACTTTGACCAAGTGGGTAGCATACTAGGCTTGCACGCACGATGACTTGGGTTCGATCCCCTTCAGGGAAGTTTTTTTTCTCTGTCCATTATGTCCGGGGTACACTCATACCTCGAGAGGTATTGATAAGGGACGTCACCACCGAGTTCTCTCCCGCTCATGGTTTTATCAACACCAAATTGTCTCCCGTCGCGTCGCTTGCATTTTTACCTGATTTTATACCTACATAGTTTAGGCCTAGCATAAAAATTATAATCGAAACACCTAGGAATCATTGATATAGACCTGAGGCATGACTTTCTATGTATTTTTCCTAACCCTATGATAAACCCAAGGCATGGCATATATATTTACCTAACCCTACTATAAACCCGAGGCATTGCCTTCTATGTATTATCCCAAACTCTACTTTATTCCTGAGGCATGGCCTTCTATGTATTTTACCTAACTCTACTATACACTGAAGGCATTGCCTTTCATTAGTTAGAGATTTAAAAGATTTCCTTATAAAAGGCCGATTCTTATATAAAAATGATAATTTTATAGTTTTCATTTTCTTAAATACCTAATGTAAAAAAGCATGGTCTTATTTCCGGGAGAGATACTCGTGGTGACCCCTGCAACAAGCCGGAGAGAATTCGGGTAAGAAAAGGTCAACGGGAGAGAACTCATTACCTCACCTTGATAAGGTGATTGCAAATTAATTTCTTTGGCATTTGTAAATCCAAGTGTTTGAGTGTCCCCCATAGGAGGCTCCGAGGTCTATTTAGCATTGAAAGATAAACCTAATCATGTTGAGTATAGAATCAAAAGGTCTTGCATTGCAAATTTATATATTATTTACTCACTTTAGGGACTCAGGGGGACAAATCTGTGATCCAAATACATATTGACCTTAGAACAATTAAATACGTACTGCTAAAACTCTATCTTAAAAAAAAGACAACATGGTACATTCACATTTTCCCAGGTTATTTACTTTTGTTATTCATAATGTTTCAGTAGTGAATGAACCTATATTTTCGTACAAAAAGAACTGATATCCCCCCAAAAACACCACTTCGTGGTTAAAAAAAGAAGAACGCCTCACTCAAAAGAATGATTATAATTAGCTAAAAATAAATGATATCAAATTGAGAACACCTTACCACCTTTCTTTCTATATCTCTGCACTCCTCTCTGAATTTATTCCTCTTATGTTTATCTTTCCTTATCCTTTCTAGGGGTCATCCCAAACTTGATTTCTCTTTAAATTTACTTGTTGCACGGCAATAAAAAATGGCGGTCGCGGTGTAATTTTCTCGATTCAAATCAAATAAGTTCAGAAAAATCATACTCCGACCGCCATTTTTTATTGCCGTGCAACAAGTAAATTTAAAGAGAAATCAAGTTTGGGATGACCCCTAGAAAGGATAAAGAAAGATAAACATAAGAGGAATAAATTCAGAGAGGAGTGCAGAGATATAGAAAGAAAGGTGGTAAGGTGTTCTCAATTTGATATCATTTATTTTTAGCTAATTATAATCATTCTTTTGAGTGAGGCGTTCTTCTTTTTTTAACCACGAAGTGGTGTTTTTGGGGGTAGTCTTACACTGAAATAATGGCAGGCGCTGTGAAGTGAATGAAGCTCGGGTTGTTATTTCCGTGGACAGCAGGTTCCAACTGAAAAGAAAATTAATTATTATAATGGCATACAAATCAAATATATTTTTTATTCGTACATTAGATACATTAACATCTGGAATAAACCATATTCCTTAGACGTTAACACATAAGACTGCATTCAAATTCAAACTATTAATTATTAATAAAGTAAAAATACACTGCGAATTATGGACACAATACTTCCTTGTAAGTGATTTACATTGTATACATGTTTTTACATTGTAATTCGGAGCCAAATTTTTTTTTTTTACAAAAACGAACACAAAACTTCTGATTTCTAATATTAGAAATTTTACGGAAGTAATACACGTGCACTGGTAGTCAAATGGTTAACGCGCTACTCTGGCAATCCAGGTAGCGTAAGGATCCGTTGGTTCGAATCCCACCTAGTGCATGAATTTTTCCTCATGAATTTGAGTTTGTGACCACATAATAATAAGACTCTGAGGGTTGGGTGGTAGAAAATGCTTTGAGCATTAACCTCGCCTGGTGGATAGGGTGGAGCGATGTTTCTACTTTTTAATGGAATAGTGAAAAAAAGTTGTGTATTGGCGAGAAACTTCCAAATTGATTATTAATTTTTTTCTAAAAAATCGGGAAGATGCGCCCCGAGCCCCGCCCACTTTTGCAAAATTGTCATTTATAGACACTTTTCCTATGAATTTTCTAATTTTTTTAGTAATACTTTTTGAAATGGAATAGTTGTAAGTGTTTACTTAATAGAATGATTCATCATTATAAAAATAAAAAATAGTCAATTTTAAATGGTATGTCTCGCCCCAAATTTGTCCAAATCCAACAAAATTTTCTAAAATCAGCAAAAAAGACACATATCTGGCGAATTTTCTAATTTTTCTGGGACATTTTTCCGGAACAGAATAGTATTTAAATACAAAAACATACCATCCTCGTTTACTTAGATTAAAAAGTTTTATAAAATTTACACGTTAAGTACCGCCCCGAGCTGCACCAAGGCCGCCTAATATTCTAGTAATAAATAGCTCTCTCTAGACTCTCTATTATTGAGGATGGGCTCATGTACTGTGGTACACTCAAGTATACTATCCTCTGTTTCTTATGATGACTCATCATAGAAATAGAATCCTTTAAAACATGATGATTCATCTCCATCAATGCCACAAAAAGGTCTTAAATATTATAAACAAAGAAAACAAGATTTTGGTAGAAATCCGTTGGTTTTATGCCTACCACAACTCAGTTGACAGAAAGCAGCGAGTTTTATCTGATAAACGATTTGTGCGATTTTTTTTCTCTCGAAATAATTATTATCAGTGTATTAAGATTCGAAAATGTTATCACGTTTAACAAGAAACATTTCGTAGTACATTGACATTGACTACATTCATATTAAAGGTGTATGGTCCAATTTTGTTTTCAATTAAAAATAGATCATCTTGTTTCGATGGACCGAAACATTAAACGAAAAAAGTATCTTGATGAAAGTGTAAAGAAAATAGTAGATCCTGTTATTCAGAGAAACGCCTTCTACGCGCATCCTGAAAACTTGCTGTTGATTATGCTGGCAGATAACAGCAAAGTTCAATAGGAAATTGCATACAGAATAATTAAAAAATCACGTGAAAAAAATAGGTTCCCTGATGTTAGAAAAGTCACTGTAGTAACATCCTACAGCAGTTTAATATAGTGGCACGAAGTTCCTGTGACTGAGCCCCCTTTAATAAGAGACATCAGTATCGAAGATCTGGCCAACATTGTTGAAAACAAAAACATCAAAAACTTTATTCCAGATGTGCCCTGCCACACACAGTGCGTCGCAAGGTACATCAAACTTGTGACAAATGCATCAAGCACTGTGATTGGTTATGAAGCCAGAGATGGTTTGATAAGGAATCAAATTGGATCCAGAAGAATGATTCCAGTGTTTCGTACAAAAAAGGACTTTGCCTGAATAATAAATAAAATTAGCAAATTTTTAGTTAGAAATGTCCGAATCGTTTTGAAGTTTTTTTTAAAAAAGAAAGGTACTCTCCAATGTCAATACGTAATTTGTAAGCTTTCAAATTTACTTTGTATAACTTTATACCTCCTACCTTTATTAACTTTTTATATTTCATTTTAATTATACATAATTTGAAGAAAAAGTTCATATTCATTGTAATTACTTGGGTGTTTTACCTATGTAGCATATTTATAAAAATATACTAATGAATTCAGCAACTTGGGGCGACACTAAGAATGTGATATATGAGTCAATTTTTGTTACAAGTGTACGAAAAGAGTATAAAGTAGTACTTCAGTAATATTGTGTCCTGTAAAAGTACCCTGGAAAAATTAAAAAAAATCCGTGTGTACCACAGTACATGAGCCCATCCTCATTAATAGAGAGCCTAGAGAGAGCTATTTATTACTAGAATATTAGGCGGCCTTGGTGCAGCTCGGGGCGGTACTTAACGTGTAAATTTTATAAAACTTTTTAATCTAAGTAAACGAGGATAGTATGTTTTTGTATTTAAATACTATTCTGTTCCGGAAAAATGTGCCAGAAAAATTAGAAAATTCGCCAGATATGTGTCTTTTTTGCTGATTTTAGAAAATTTTGTTGGATTTGGACAAATTTGGGGCGAGACATACCATTTAAAATTGACTATTTTTTATTTTTATAATGATGAATCATTCTATTAAGTAAACACTTACAACTATTCCATTTCAAAAAGTATTACTTAAAAAAATTAGAAAATTCATAGGAAAAGTGTCTATAAATGACAATTTTGCAAAAGTGGGCGGGGCTCGGGGCGCATCTTCCCGATTTTTTAGAAAAAAATTAATAATCAATTTGGAAGTTTCTCGCCAATAGACAACTTTTTTTCACTATTCCATTAAAAAATAAAAATAAAAGTGCGATTTCACTCCACCCTACTGGTGGATGCCTTCCACTAAAGAGTGTTTATCTTTTTTTTAAGCTTTATTAGGAGGACAAAGTACAATGGTAACAGTATAAAATTAAGAAAAGAAAAAAAAAAAAAAAAAAACAAAACAAATAAATGACAAAATAAATAAGTAAAAAAAGAAAAAAACGATAATGTCCTACCTAAAGGGCGGGGTTATTGCCTGTGGCAATCTCTTCCACCCAACACTTATTATTATTATTATTATTGTACTCACCAGAATGGGGATGTCGGCTACTTTGGGCGGCCACCCGCAATCCCGGAAGAGATCTTGCAGGAAGTCGACAAAACCAACCAGCAGGTCCCGCCTCATAAGATTCCCTATGTACTGGTCTGGAAGAGAGAGGATAGTTATTATTAATATTATTAAATGCTTTATTAGATAAAAAGACATATAGGTAAATGTACAATACAAATAATTATTATATAAAAAAAAGAATAATGGAAACAATATAAAGAATAAAATGGAAAGAAATAGATAAATACATATGTCCTACTTAAAGGGCGGGGTTATTGCCTGTGGCAATCTCTTCCACCCAACCCTGTGGGTTATGTTTCATGATTCGATTTTTTTTTTAACCACTTCCAAGTGAATGGTCATATTTATTATCACGACGGGGGATACGGGAGTGTTACCCTCCATTCGCAGGAAACTCACAAACCCAGCCACCCACATTGACCTCACACAGCCTCAGTTGAGTCAGAATGCCAGCATCACAAAGGATTCACATCACAAAATTTTCTGTGTGAAAAATCTGCTCCGACCGGGGATCGAACTCAGGATCTCTAGACGACGGTCAGTAGTCACAACCGTTACGCCACGGAGGCTAGTGTAAAATAATAATAATAAATCATCATATCATCATAGGGTGGCGTCATCGTGAACGATGGTAGCCAGACAGTGGAGGAATTACTCAGCACTTCTACCATTGTCTTCACAAGGAGGCTAATAATTGTCAAGGGCCCCCAGAACCAAGCCAATGCTGGTCTACTCCCTGTTTATAGTCCCCCAGCCAGACTGCTGGTCTACTCCCTGTTTATAGTCCCCAAGCAAGACAGCCATAATAAATATGATAACTTTTTTTAAACTTCTTACTCGACATGTCCTGGTAGATATGCACATCGCTCAGATCCATAGCCATCTTGCTCGCTTTCTCCCGCTCCGAGATCCGCTCGATGAGTGACTCGGTGTAGTTTCTGGGGAAGTAGAGGAGACCCCAGACCCGATTCTGACGCACCGCCATTTTGGCTGATTCGATGTCCGGGAACTCATGCTAGGGGAGGGGGGAGGGAGAGGAGAAGATACATTTAGGGCGAAATTAATAGACAAACTCTATATCACAAGTCATTGCTAAGCGTCGGTTTTCCCTATCCTACACAGTACGCAATCCGTGACTTAGCGCCACAGAGATATTACAAAAACTTCTATTAATTCCGCCCTAAGGGCGAAATGAATACACGTTTTTGTAATACCTCTGTGGCGCTAGGTCTCAGATTAAGACTTTAATAGTCCTAATCGGGCAGTATAAATAAGGCGATATTATTATTACAAATATTACAATTGCTGACGATTTCAGTACCCTTATCTACTCAGAAGTTAATAATAATAACTCACTTTAGTGGAAGGTAACCACCATGCGAGGTTAATGCTCAAATCATTTTCTACCACCTAAACCTCAGAGTCTTATCATTATGTGGTCACAAACTCAAATTAATGAGGTGAAAATCATGCACTGGGTGGGATTCAAACCATCGGATTCCTACGCTACCTGGATTACCAGACTAGCGCGTTAACCACTTGACTACCAGTGCAGAAGTTAACCCCTCAGGAGACCATTTTTTAAAATGATAACCAGCTCAAATTGACCTATTTTTTTTTCTTTGAGAATTGAACATGTTTGAAACACCCATTAACACAGAAATCTGGCAACCTCTGTGGATGAAAATTAAAAATGAAACATACAGAGCACTCTGTTGGAATGTTTAGAAGATATTTGCAATGTTGACTAGATCTCCCCAACGTATTATTACGACATGAAATGAATTAGATTGGCCAAAAACCAAAAACGTATAATTATACTATACGTTATGGGCGTTTTAGGAGACAAACGGGTGTGACGTATATTTACGTCATGGTCTTTTAAGGGGTTTTAAAAGTCACTTACCACAATAATCGTTTTCTTCCGAATGTTCTCCACATAGCGACAGCTCAGAGGAAAGGACAGGTTACACCCGCTCAGCGGGTACTGGAGACACTTCTCAAGTCCGCCCTCGAATTCGTGATTCACCACGCCCAGTTTCAGACCCTTGGGGTCTCGGCCTATGCAAATGCAGAAGAGGAAGCATTGCACCAGAGGGAGAAGCAGGAGGAAGCACATGATCCTGCAATTCGAGAATTGATTTGTTGTTGTTATTATTATTATATAAATAATTTTAAGAATGAAAAAAAAAATGGAAACAATATATACAATAAAAATGAAAAAGAATAGAAAATATATAAAAACATATCTCCTAACTAAAGGGCGGGGTTATTGCCTATGGCAATCTCTTCCACCCAACCCTTATATAGGTAACAATAATAATAATATCGCCTTATTCATACTGCCCCATTAGGATTATTAAGTCCCATTATTCCAGCAGTAATCACAAGACGTATATTAGTATGTGGTAAAAATCCCAAATGGGAGGATAACTTGTCATGTCCCGGTTGGGTTTCGAACCCGCGACCTCTGGAATCTCTGGTTTCACAGAGTGCCGCCTCTACCACGGAGCTACTGGGACAGACAAAATAATGAACATGCATCTAGTGCATCTTCTCACTTTTCTGTTTATAGATTCAGATCAGTTAGATAGGGAAAACTGATGCTAAGCAATGACTTAAGTTATCGATTTTCTCTATTCTAATGTTCTTCTTCTTCTGCTTTTACTCTGTCTTATCCCGCTCAAGCAGGGTTGACGTTGTTCAACCTCATGGTTGAGATTGGTTGGTTTTGGCACATTTTTTACGGCTGGATGGCCTTCCTAACGCCAACGATTCTATTTGATTTAACGTCCTACATTAGAACGGGGGTTTTACCCTCCATTCGCTGGGAATCGTACCAGCTACCCACATTAACCTCACCCAGCCTGGGTAAGGCCGAAAAATGTTGAACCCTATAAATCCCACCCGGGTAGAACTCACGGTTTGTTCCGCTTCATCCAGTAGTATTTCTTGAACCCTATAAATCCCACCCAGGTAGAACTCTATAAGGGTTGGGTGGAAGAGATTGCCACAGGCAATAACCCCGCCCTTTAGGTAGGACATTATTGTTATTTTCTTCTTTTTTTTTACTTATTTATTTTGTCATTTTTTTGTTTTTTTTTTCTTTTCTTTTCTTAATTTTATACTGTTACCTGTACTTTGTCCTCTTAATAAAGCTTAAAAAAAAAAAAACTCACGGTTTGTTCCTCTTCATCCAGTAGTAGTTCTTCACGAGCTGGGCGGTGATGCGAGCCTTGGAGATGTACTTCCTGGACTGGAGGGGAGTGACCACCAACTTCTTATCCTCCCTGGAGGGGTAGGACTCTATCATGTCCAGGGAATCGTCCTGGGTCCCGGAGGCGATGCTCTGCTTCTTGCTTAGCTCCAAGAAGGCCTGTTAATAGAATAGAATAGAATAGAATAGACTGGAGGGGGGTGACCACCAGTTTCTTGTCCTCCCTGGAGGGGTAGCACTCTATCATGTCCAGGGAATCGTCCTGGGTCCCGGAGGCGATGCTCTGCTTCTTGCTCAGCTCCAAGAAGGCCTGTTCCAGATTAGAATAAGAATAAATAAGAATAATAATAATAATAATAATAATTATTCTAGTCCGAAAAATCCTGCCATCTAGTCCGAAAAATTTTAAGTTCTCAGTAATTTTTTTTTTTTTTTTTTTTCCCCCAGTAAATTTTAATACTTATTGTCCAAGTTTATGTGAGAAAGTATGAATTTACTCCTCACATAAACTAAGAAAAACTGTAAATGAAAATACAAGTATCTCCTTCATAATAATAATATTGCCTTATTTATACTGCCCGATTAAGACTATTAAAGTCCCATTATTCCAGCAGTAAGCCCAATAGATATTATTATGTGGTAAAAAAGGTAAAAAAAAATTAGATGGAGATTTGCATTTATTTTATATTTAAATAATGTACATAAATAGGTTTAAAAGCCGTAATTTTGAAACAAAAATGTTTGTCACAACTGTTTGTCCGTAGGTTGATAAGTTCATTCATCATCATAGGGTGGTGTCATCGTGAATGATGGTAGCCAGACAGTGGAGGAATGACTCAGCACTTCTACCACTGTCTTTACAAGGAGGCTAATAATTGACAAGGCCCCCCAGAACCAAGCCAATGCTGGTCTACTCCCTGTTTATAGTCCCTCAGCCAGACTGCTGGTCTACTATTTGTTTATGGACGATAAATAAATTGAGAAAAGTATTCAATATCATATTGCACATTGCATAATCAAAATAAAAAAGGCGTTCATAGAAAATAATTTGATAGAGATAACTAAATGTATTTATATTTAAACCATTACCGTTATCGAAAAACTAATAGAATATATTAGTCGTCTTTAATGTTGATTTAACACACCATTTACATATTTTGATTATCAATTTCTGATATTTTTGATATTTTCCCATATGCCCGTCGGTTATTATTTTTTTTTTTTTTTTAATTAAATAAAATATGTGCAAATATCTACTAAACGATAAGAGATATCGATTCTTTTTTAATTTCATCATATCGTTTTTAATGTTAATTTTGCTCTTCATTTCAATACTTTAGATAAAAAATTTCGACATTTTTGAAAATTTAACCTGAGATAGTGTTAATTTCTGAAAAACATCCTCTATGGCAGGGGTGTCCAACCTTTACAGAAGAAGATCTACTATGAAATCTCAGATAATCACCGCGATCGACGCAGCCCTGCTCTATGGTAATAGAAAGTCGTGTGATGTTCATACAAGTTTATTTTTAATTATTTTTTAAATAATTATTATACCTGTTCCAGATTGTTGCAGTTGTATCGCATCATGAGCTGAGCCGGGGACTCCTCAGCCAACAGGGTGCCACCTCGCATGAGACCTATCTGTAATTTGAGGAAGCAAAGTTTTAGGATTGGCATGAGACCTATCTGTAATTTGAGGAAGCAAAGGTTTAGGATTGGCATGAGTGATTATCTGTAGTTTGAGGAAGCAAAGGTTTAGGATTGGAATGAGACCTATCTGTAATTTGAGGAAGCAAAGGTTTAGGATTGGCATGAGTGATTATCTGTAATTTGAGGAAGCAAAGGTTTAGAATTGGCATGAGTAATTATCTGTAATTTGAGGAAGCAAAGGTTTAGGATTGGCATGAGACCTATCTGTAATTTGAGGAAGCAAAGGTTTAGGATTGGCATGAGACTTATCTGTAATATGAGGAAGCAAAGGTTTAGGATTGGCATGAGTAATTATCTGTAATATGAGGAAGCAAAGGTTTAGGATTGGCATGAGTAATTTATTATCTGTAATTTGAGGAAGCAAAGGTTTAGGATTGGCATGAGTAATTATCTGTAATATGAGAAAGCAAGGGTTTAGTATTGGCATGAGTAATTATCTGTAATATGAGAAAGCAAAGGTTTAGGATTGGCATGAGTAATTATCTGTAATTTGAGGAAGCAAAGGTTTAGGATTGGCATGAGTAATTATCTGTAATATGAGAAAGCAAAGGTTTAGGATTGGCATGTGCATGAATTTTTCCTCAATAATTTGAGTTTGTATCCACATAATAATAAGATTTTGAGGGTTAGGTGGAGGTGGTAGAAAATGCTTTGAGCATTAACCTCGCCTGGTGGTTACCTTCCACTAAAGAGTGTTATTATTATTGATTAATAAATGTCTATTAATTTTGCCCCAATGAACTTACACTAGGACCGTCGTTTTATGAGAATGCAGTTGAACGCAAAGTTAACCCACCCCCCCCCCCAAATAACAAAAAAAAAATATTTTTTTTTTTTACAAAAACGAACACACTACTTCCGATTTCTAATATTAGAAATTTCTCGGAAGTAAAATAACTTACACAATGGGCTTGGCGAGCCTCCTCTATGTAATGAGTGGTGATGATGACTGTCTTCTTGCCAGTGTTGGCGATGTTGAGCAGGTGTTGCCAGATGCTCGCGCTGAGTACGGGGTCGACCCCCACTGTGGGCTCGTCCAGGATGAGTAGCTTGGGGTCGTGGAGAAGCGCAACCAGGAAGGAGAGGCGTCGACCTTGACCACCACTGTGACGAATAATAATAATAATGATGATAATCGAGATTCCGTTTGGTCATCAAAATGAAAATAAATAATATCACCTAAGGAGCAAGGACTCTGATTGTTAAGTCTCCACTGTAAATAAATAAACGCGCACTGGTTGTCAAGTGGTTAAAGCGCTAGACTGGTCATCCAGGTAGCGTAGGGATCCGTTGGTTCGAATCCCACCCAGTGCATGCATTTTTCCTCATTAATTTGAGTTTGTGACCACATAATAATAAGACTCGTGAGGGTTAGGTGGTGGAAAATGTTTTGAGCATTAACCTCGCCTGGTGGTTATCTTCCACTAAAGAGTGTTATTATTTGGTCATCAAAATGAAAATAAATTATATCACCTAAGGAGCAAGGACTCTGATTGTTAAACCTCCTCTGTAAATAAATAAATATCAAAATAATAATTATAATAATATCACCTTATTTATACTGCCGATTAAAACTAATGAGTCTCATTATTTCAGCAGTAAGTCCAAGCAGTAAGATAGAAATTAAATAGATTTTCGAAATCATTTGCCAATGAAGGTAACATTCGCGTTAACCCAACTGGAAGAAGATTTTTCCTTTTCCAAAAAAAAATGACTTTCTTCCAGTTCGTTTATTGTATTCCAGTTGAATCCACTTTGGTCAGAAAGAAAAATACGACCTTAGATAGTCACAACCGTTATCCGTTACGCCACGGAGGCTGTCATATATTAAAGGAAACATTCCAACATGCAACAAGGAACAAAAGAAAGAGGACATTAGAAGAAGGAGAGAGGGGAGGCTAGCTATTAATAAGTATACTGTTGCAGGTGAATGAATAAAAGGCGGGGCCATAAATTGATTTCAATAATTTTTTTGGGGGAGGTCACAAATACCTAATATATTTTTTGGGAAGGGACGGATGAACTTGGGAACTGAATTATTTTTGGGGAACGACTTGGCGGGCGCGACTTATGTCACGAAGTGATATTTTTTGGGGGATTTACCTTAGTTTGCCCACAATACTATCTTCAGAGGGCAGATCTAGGAAAGTCAGCAGCTCTTTGGTTCGCGAGTGAATCTGCTCAAAGCTGAGTCCAAATATTCTGCCGTAGTACAGGGTGGTCTCCCGTATGCTAAACTCTGTGTAGAGAGCTAGCTCCTGGAAGTAGAAGAAAAAATTATGATATAGTATATTATGTATACTACTGTGTCAAATAAGTAGTGGGACTACATCGATGTAAACGCGCCCTTATATATTTTGATGTCTTTTCTTTTTTTAGAGGGTTGGCAACACTGTTTTCAATCTGTAACTGAATTTTTGGCGCGTTGTAACGGTTTGTCCGCTTACAATCGTCAGTTGCGGTGCTTTCTAGATGTTTTCCCAGATCTCGTATCAATATTTTTTTTTGCATCGTCCCACCACGATGTGTGGCGATAGTAATAAAAATAATACATAATAATATGTAGGTAGGTAGGTACCCCTACATTATAATCTTCAACATCATAACCCTGTTTGAGTAATAAAATTGCAGTCTAATTATAGGTATTTTAACTGCGTATAAACAGGGAAAGAAAATAAAATCAGCGTTTTAATAAAAAAAATGATACCTAATTATAGTATCTTTATAATTACAATTATCTAAACTAATAAAGTAAATTGGTAAACTTCTATTTCTATTGCATGGTAGGTACTGAGCAAATTATAAATGAAAATACTACCTACTTTCAATAATAAAATATTAATAGATAATTATGTATCTTGAGTTGTGCTCAAGGTCAAATGGGAAAATTACATAAGACTTTAAAAAAACTTGAAATAATTACGGTGTTAAAATACGGTATTTGAATATCATAATAAGTAAGTTGGAAATGATAATACCTATAACATATTACCGACCTCAGTAGCTTGATCGATATTGCGGCAGACTTGTAACCTGGAGGTTGGTGGTTCAAGTCCCGGTTTCAGCGTGTATTTAGAAAAGCGAGTTTGAGTAGTTGTGATATCACAAAAGTAATTACCACAAATATGATAACGTAACTTAACTATAACATGTATTTATAAAATCTGGTGTAAACATCACACGACTTTCCTTATCATATTAGGAATGGGAACAGGAGCAAAAGCCACTGGTGACTCAAAGGTATAACATTTAGCTAAAAATTAATGTCAAATTCGTAATCAGCACCTCAAAATTATTGGATTTGATATGTCTCAATCCCATCTACGATTAATAATAAAAAAATTATTCAAAGGGTCCCCCCCAAAATACCGGTAAGCCGAGGTCCAAAAAGTTCAAGATATCAAAAAAAAAAAAAAACTGCGGCCGCGTTCGGCGGCGATTTCTACCAAAATTTTCGTGGTTCGTCTGGTGTATATAAAATTAATTTGCATTCCAAATTTCAAGTCTCTAGCTCATACCGTTCTCAAGATATCCTGTTCGCACACACATTCACAGAGACAGACAGACAGACGCACGGACCAATGGCTGAAAACAAGTTTTTTGGTATCCTGAGGCTATGATTCGTCCAGAAATGTTAAAAACTGGGTAAGTCAAATTTTCGACGAAAACAATAAGATAAGGAAAGTAATAAAAAAAATATACACTTTAAAATAACATCAGGAGTGGTAGTAAAAAGTGAGTGGTTGGTTACCTGTGGCATGTATCCGATGCTTCGTTTCGACTTGACGTTGACTGTGATTCTGCCCGAGTCAATAGTGTTTCTGCCCACGATACAGCTGAGGAGTGTGGTCTTGCCACACCCACTGGGACCTAGCAGACCGTAGCTGGAATTTAGGAGAAGAAAATGGTATGAACAGGGAAAAAGGAATTGTACTTATGTACATGGATAATAATAAAAATAATATCGCCTTTTATCTCTGTGTAGCAGGGAACAAAGTATCTAACTCTATGTATTGTATATGCATTATACAATACAAAATAATAATATCGCCTTATTTATACTCCCAGATTAAGACTGCTAAAGTCCCATTATTCCAGAAGTAAGCCCTAGACAAGTAGACATAATGTTATGTGGTAAAAATCCCAAATGGGAGGATAACTTGTCATGTCCCGGTTGGGTTCAATCTCTGGATTCACAGAGTGCCGCCTTTACCACTGAGCTACCGGGACAGACTGATGGATGTACTTATCACATCACACATCTAAGCCCAAACCTCGTTGGACGGTGCATAATCATATAATATTTTACCAGCCATTTCTGGCGGAACTAATGGACGTTTCTGTAATCCCTCTGTGGCGCTAAGTCACAGATTGCGTACTGTGTAAGATAGGGAAAACCAACGCTTCGCAATGACTTAAGTAATCGATTTTGTCTATTAGGGCTGTCTGGCGCTTTGTCATTAAACGCACGAAGCTGTACTCACATTGTGCCAGCCGGAACATTCATGTTGAGGCCGCGGAGGACAACAGAAGGGGGCGTGAACCTCTAGGGTCTAAAGTCTAGGATCTTAGGTCTAGGTTCTAGGGTCTAGGGCTCCGTTGTGTTCGCGCACACGAAGCTGTACTCACATTGTGCCGGCCGGAACATTCATGTTGAGGCCGCGCAGGACCACGGAAGTGGGCGTGAACCTCTTGTAGGCCTTATCCACCACCACCATCATGTCTCGGGGCGGCGGCCGCCGTAGCTCCAAGTTCATAGTGGCGGCCTGGCGAGTCTATGGGATAGGGGAGCACGGGGGAAATGGGGCCGGGCGAGGGGAGGTCGAAACAGCTGTCTTATGTAATCATGCTACGATGTCTGGAACAAAGAGAAAATGAATTTTTTTTGTTAATTAATGCGATTCAATTTAATATACATATTTATTTATTTTTTAAGGTACAATTTACATGTCATCAACAACATTACAAGTTACAGCTTAAACATATATTTTATAAATAAAAACAAAACATAGTACCTACATACGTTCTGGTTTTTTTTCTCCTTTTTTTGAAAAACACTAAAAATTACAAGTTATCATAGCATTTTGACAACACAATTACTAACCAATGAGGTTTCAAACGCACTTTAGAGTATATGAAAGATTTAGGATGAATAAAAGAAAGAAATAGAATTTATAAGGAGGAAAAAAAAAACTTAATATAATTATATTAATGACTACTTAGATCTGTGGCCCCCAACCTTTTCTCCATCGCGCCACCCTTTTTTTGACTTTTTAGCCCAGCGGCACTCCAGGAGAGTAAAAAGAAAAAAAAGAGAAATAAGAGAAAAAACCGAAACGTATTTTTCTTTCAAGAATAGTGGGAAAGATAAACTTGGAAGAAAATGAAAATATTTGGAAATACCGAAACTGGAAAAAAAATGTATCCAAAAGAAAAACACGGCTCTAGCTACACATAAATATATTATGCATACAATGCATTTAATCAAGCTTATGAAACACTTAAGTGCAACGTTAATCCATCTCCAAGGTTCGCTGCCTTGAAGTATATAAATAATGGGACCATCTATACAACACATCTCTTATATTTCACTGAAATCTATTCACTATGTACCTATGTAATATTTATGTATGTACCTATGATTTTATCTGTGGTGAAGCACTTTTTTTTTATCTATTCACTATTATTTAGTTTATTAGATTCACGCGATGTTGCAAGGAATACAAATGATAGACCGACCGACCGACTGATCGACCTACAGACAAAAAAACAAAAATAACAAATTTGTTCGGGAGCTTACGTCTTGTCCAAATATGTAGGTAATAATCTTCTTCTTTCACTTTGCCTTTTCCCAAATCTACTTGGGGTTGGCATTGTTCAACCTCCTGGTTGAGGTTGGTTGGTTGTGGCACATTTTTTTTATGGCTGGATTCCCTTCCTAACGCCAACGATTCTAATTGATTCAACGTCCTGGATTAGGACGGGTTTTTTTACCCTCCATTTGCTGGAAATTGTACCAACTACCCACATAAACTTTACCAGCCTGTGGGTACGGCCGGGATTGCCAGCCTCACGTTTACGGAGGGAATAGATTTTTTTTTTTTTTTGTAAGGCGCTTTAACACTGTGATTGTCAGGTCGTCCAGGTGGTTCGCGTCGACATTTGAATGTTTAATTAGTACTTTTTGTTGTTCCTAAGAACTTCTAGAGTTTCCAGAAATCGGGAATGATAATATCTCCTCATTTATACTATTCAATTAGGATACTGGAATAATGGGACTAATGAGTCCCATTATTCCAGCAGTAAGCCGAAGACATATAAGACATGGAAGAGAATGCCGTTGGCATTATCACCGCCCTTGATCAAGTTTTGATTTATTAATTTCAATTGTATACCTATACCTATTCTATGTCATTGTAAATAAAACTTGATCCAACATAATTATATGGTCTAAATCCCAAATGAGAGGATACCTTGTCAAGTCGTGGTTGGGTTTTGAACCCGCGACTTCTAAATTACCAGTCAGACAGCTTGACCACTGAGCTACTGGAACAGACACTGAGCTAGATATCTATATTTTTTATCTATCAAGCTACCGAGGTCGGTATAAATGGATACTTAAATGTACAATGGCTACGATGGCGATCGATGAATGGATTAAACATTCCTAGGCATGAATTAATGCTGCTATGGTGGACGCTGTTACTAAAGCTGCTATGGTGGACGCTTTTACTAAAGTATCTGATTTCAGTTATGTTATGAGCTGTTACCATGGCAATAAAAAAACTATAGTAAAAGTCCCCGCTTTCATGACGTCCATTTTTTTAAAAAAAAATGTGGGTATTGACATCGCTTTCAACTGCATACCTCACAAACCTACTACCCACATTAACGTGACCCAGTCTGAGTAGGGCCGGAATGCCAGCATGACGAAGTCTTCACCTCGCTGAACGTTGCTTTACTTCTGTGATCCTACGAGAAGCGGTGCATTCAAAGCGCTATCGACGCTGTCTTGGAATCCTTGGATGTCGAGTTGTTTTGGAATCTTACAAAAAAAAGTTTAAGACTGGTTTCTTATAATAATAATATAATAATACTCTTTAGTGGAAGGTAACCACCAGGCGAGGTTAATGCTCAAAGCATTTTCTATCACCTAACCCTCAGAGTCTATTATTATGTGGTCACAAACTCTAATTAATGAGGAGAATTCGTGCACTGGGTGGGATTCGAACCAACGGATCCCTACGCTACCTGGATTACCGGACCAGCGCGTTAACCACTTGACTACCAGATTCTTCTTCTCATTTCAACAACTGGGGTCCAGTGGTCCGTCGCACGTTAATTCAGGCCCTAGTTCTATTGGTGTCTTCTGTCAATACAGGAAACTCATTGCGTATTCTGTGAGCGCACTCAACAGTATTTGAGTAGGTGAGTACTTCTTCTCTTCAGACATCAGAAGTGTCAGACCAATCAAGTCTTGGGATTCGACTGATTTTAGAGGTTCAAATAAGATTGTAATACAGTACTCGAGTTTTTTGTAGGAAGGACAATGGTCGATTATTATTATTGTTATTATTATTTTAGAAGCTCATCATTATTATTTTAGAAGCCAAATAAAAATGGCTTAGGATGGTCTGTAAAAAAAAATATAAAATAAAACAAATGATTTATTTATTATTTATTTATTTTTTCTTGATGACTGGGATGACGTCACATCAATTTTTCTTCTAGTTTTCACAGTGTGCACATATTGTCTACAGTTGTTTGAACTAAGGGCGGAATTAATAGACGCTTTCGTAATTCATCTGTGGCGCTGTGTATGATTTGGAAAACCAGAACAAGATAGGGGAAACCAAGGGACCACGATATTTGGTCGCTATAACCGCTCGGTCGTTATACCGGAAGTCGTTATAGACGAAGATTACTGTAACATACTTACATCCGTCTTAGCTTGGGAATTTTTTATTATTATTATCTGAACTGGTTGCAGGGTTTTCAATGAAACACTTACAATTAACACTGCGACCTAATTAGATCTATAGTGACCAGTTGATTCTATTCGGTATTAACGTCCTGATTCGAAATAGTCAGGACGGGGGTTTTACCCTCCATTCGCTGGGAATCGTACCAGCTACCCACATTAACCTCACCAGCCTGGGTAGGGCCGGAATTGTCAGCCTCACGTGTTTGGAAGGGACAGAATTTTCTTCGAAAAGTCTGCCCCAACCGGGAGTCGAACTCGAAACCTCTGGGCTACGGGCAGTAGTCACAACCATTACGCCACGGAGGCTGGCCGATGCTATGGGAATAATGCTAGTTGATTTTTCCACCTTATGTAATCTGCTTTTGTATTTTAATAAAATAATGTATAACGATATCAAACACCTCCGCCGAGGTGTGAAGAATGCCCCATAGAAAAAACATAATGAATAAGAATTAATACACAGGTAAAAATACTTATCAGCGAAGATACATAAAATTAAGAAACTAGTCTGTTGAAAAATCACATTTTATTACTTCCGAAAAAATTTTACTAATATTAGAAATCGGAAGTATTGGTTTTTGTATAAAAAAATATTTTTTTTGCTCCGATTTCCATTTTTTTTATAACTATTATGACTATGTTTTTTTTTTTTTTTTTTAGTTGTAAGCACATTTGAAGATTATGCTTCATAGCAAATTAATGGTTGTTTAATTAGAGGCCAGTAAATACATAATTACTACTATTAATAGGTCCTTATGTTTTACTTATACAATAATGAACTATAGAAAATCTAACATACAAATGTAATTATATTATTAGGGTGAGTTTTTAGTTAATTATACACCTTATAATTAATACACCTAATTATACATTATTATTTCCGAAAATTTCTATTTTTTTTTTTTTATTCATATTTTTGGACGTTTCATAAAAGCTTCTGAGCATCTTTGGTTTTGTGTCTGGCAGTCTGTTAATTACTTTCTTTGGAACGCGCAAATCTCAGAAACTAATAAACGGATTTCGACAAAACTTTGTATACAAATGGAGACGCATTGCAGAAGGTCCCATTTTAAATCCATCAACTTCGCACAAGCGGTTCTTGGAGATAGAGGCCATGCGCCTGAACACTAACTTTCTACTTGTATTAGCTTATATCTCGTGAACAGTACACCCAATTTTCATATCTATATGCGTATTAATGGTAGCTATCATTAAATAGCTAAATAAATTCAGTAATAAACGAAAGAACTATCAAGATAATTTCATTACAGTGGCAAATAAAATAGTTTTTATCTTCATGTAGACCAGTGGCCAACTGGCCATATCTCTGCTTGTCTGTTGTAGCACAGGTATTATGTTTTGTTATATTGCTGTTACGGTTGCTTGGATATGGATTGTCTGTAGATAACAATGACTGTTACTAACCTACCTGAGTAGCGTGATCGATAAGGCGGCGGATTTGTAACCCGGAGGTCGGTGGTTCAAGTCCCGGTTTCAGCGTAGATTTAGTAAAGCGAGTTTGAGTAGTTGTGATATCACGAAAGGGATTAACACAAATATGAGAACTTTTTTTGTAATGACTGTTACTAGAATCATTGCCAGCGTCGATGGCTCGTTGAATACACCGGTGCTCGTAGGATCACCGAAGTTAAACAACGCCCAACGTTGCCGACGCTAGCTAGATATTTGGTACATAATAAAAAGCAGCAACACCCAGCGAGGTGATTTTTTTTTTAATTTGGGTTTAACGGCGCTTTTAACTGCATGTTCATATCACGACGGGGGTGTTACCCTCCATGTGCAGGAAACCTGCTACCCACATTGACCTCACCCAGCCTGGGTTGTGCTAAATTGCCAGCATCGTGAAGTCTTCACCTCACTGAACGTTGGTTAACTTCGGTAATCCTACGAGAACCGATGCATTCAACGCGCCATCGACGCTGGCTAGATAGTTGGTAGACTGTAAAAAAGTAGTAAATAGTAGATTCTGTTTGGGAACTACTGCGGTCTATGATATAAGTAGTTATGAAGTAGACCAAATTCCACGCTCCTCTGAGTTAGACCTTGAGGAAAAGTGAGTGAAGGACCTTGGGGAAAAGTGAGTGATCCGTTCTGTCAATTCTGTTCAATACAAACGAGTGATAGACGAACATTTTTTAAATCCGCTAGTCCTGAAATGTATCACTTACTTTTATCTAGCATCTGGTTTTATTAATGTATTTTATAAATTTTCATTAATTTATATCATGTACCATTCATATCTAAAGCATACATACAAGAGTGTATATTGAAATGCTTAAAATATAATTAAAAATATTGTCATAGAGTGGGAAATTTAATGACCTATTTCAGAGCAGCTTGATCGATCAAACATCGGACGCGGACTTGTTTGTGGGTGACCATTCAAATTCCAACCCTATTGATCCTGGCCCCACTCAGGCTGGGTGAGGGTAATTTGAGTAGCTGGTTTTTGAGTTTCCAGCGAAACGAGGGTAAAATATCCGTCGTGATGTGACCGTGCAGTTGGTAGCGACTTTAGAACCCCAACAACACACAAGAAAAGGGTTGGGTGGAAGAGATTGCCACAAAGGAAATAACCCTGCCCTTTAGTTAGGACATATACGGTGACTACCTAGGACATATATTATGTATAAATTTATTTATTTTTTCTTTATTATTTTCTTCTCTTATATTAATTTGTAATTAGATATTTGTGTTGTATTAATAAAGTGTAAAAAAAAAAAAAAAATGCACACCACCCTTATCATGACTATGAAACTTGATGAGGTGCAATGGCAGTCCATCCAATAACTATTATAACTACACACATACATACATAGATTTTTTGAACAATTTGAGTTATTAATAATATTCAGTAATATAAATCAAAAATAAATCAGTAATGCAACAACTCAAATAACACACATTTAAAATTCAACAGAAGTACTTTGTGTTTTTGGCGCATCCACCAATTTCGCAATAAAAATACGATGACATTTTGATAGTGTAAACTTGCTACCTTATATATATAATATCTATATAAAATTGATAACGACCTTAACAAAATTATACTGGCGCCTTCTGCTGATATTCATATATATCATAAACAATACTAGCCGTTACCCTGTACTTCGCAAAAACACAAAATTTAAAAACTCTCAAGACATGGCCGTCATAGCGAGTATGCATTTCGGTAAAATTAATAATTCTCTCAATATTTTACTTCCGATAAATTTCATATACATATTAGAAATCGTCAGAAAGTTTTGTCGTCATAGGGAAGTATGCCTTTCTGTAAATTTCATAATTCTCTCAATATTTTACTTCCGATAAATTTCATATTTTAGAAATCGTCAGAAACTGTTCGTTTTTGTGAAAATAGAATATATGTTTTTACTCCGATTTCATTTTTTTTTTTAATCTATTTTTTACGTTCCTTTACTTAGAAGTATTTTTGTACTTTTCAGTCAATGTGGTGGACTTGTTTGATATAATTATGTTTTTTTTATTTTTTATTAGGGTTTAACGTTTTTTTCAACTGCATGGTCATATTATCACGACGGGGTATTACCCTGCATTAGCAGAAAACTCACCAAAACTACTACTCACATTATCCCCACCCAGAATTCGTAATGTCAGCATTACGAAGTCTTCACCTCGCTAGACGTTGCTTTACTTCTGTGAGAATCGGAACATTTAACGCACCGTCAAAGCTGGCCTATAAATTAAACCTGATAGCTATTTAATGATAGCTACCCACAATGATGTTCATCTAGTACAACTTCTCACTTTTCTGTTTATACTGATTAAAATAGAGAGGTTAGTTGATGGCATGGATATTCAGAACTATTACCTGCCGATGAGAGCAAATAAGCTCGAAACAGCTGTCCAGGTATGTTTTGATATTCATGTACATCTAGTACAACTTTTCACTTTTCTGTTCTGTTGTTATACAGATGATAAGAATAGGTTGTTGGTATGTTGGTACCTAGTAGAACTTCTCACTTTCCTGTTTATACTGACCAAACCAAATAATGTATGCCTAAAGGCTCGAAGTACCAACCACCAAACTCCAGGTTACAAGACTAAGGCAAGTGTGCCCCCGAAGAGCTTGACACTTTATCTTTATATCCATGTCATTCCGGAGATCGAAAAAAAATTTGTTCAGAATTTTACGCTCCGCCGGGATTCGAACCTCTAACCTCCGGGTCAGCAACCAGTGCTCTTAACCACTGAACCACGGAGGTCGACTTAAGAGATAATATATTATCACGTAAGTAGGTAAGTAATGAAATATACGAAGCAAATCAATAGCGGTTGAAAATGGATTTTTCTATGATATTTGCCGCGTAAGTGGATAATATTGTTTTTATCCACTACATAAATGTACTGTTAACTAGAGGGTCATTCTATCAGTATTGAGTCACCGTGGCCCAGTGAGAAGTCCACAGCTGGTACCAGGGTGATTGTACTGGGGTTATTATTATTGTTACATATTTTTTTTTTTTTTTTTTTGAGGACAAAGTAATAATGATAATAACACTCTTTAGTGGAAGGTAACCACCAGGCGAGATTAATGCTCAAAGCATTTTCTACCACCTGACCTTAAGGGCGACATTAATAGACAAATTCTATAACACAAGTCATTGCTAAGCGTCGGTTTTCCCTATCTTACACAGTACGCAATCGGTGACTTAGCGCCACAAAGGTATTACAAAAAGGTCTATTAATTTCGCCCTAAGAGTCTCATTATTTTGTAGTCAAACTGTAATTAATCAGGAAAAATTCATGGACTGGGTGGTACTCAAACCAACGGATTCCTACGCTACCTGGCTTACCAGACCAGCGCCTTAACCACTTGACTACCAGTGCACTTCAAATAACCTTACAGGAGAGGTGCGTTACATAAAGTCAATTGTTCTCATTTATACTCCTGGCCGTGACATCTGGCTTTGGTTTGGTGTGCTGGATTCTAAAGAGACATATAAGTAGATCGCCTGAGGGAGGTTAAGGAGGGGATAACATTGACGCAAATATTTTTTCACAAGCTACTTTTGCACATGGATACAATAGTTCTAAACTTCTAAAGAATGGAGGCCAGGCGCGGACGGTGGGAAAATGTTCTGTATAGAATTGTGTGATGATTTTCATTGTGTACGATATAGCACTTGAGAAAATTAAGGGCGGCATTAATAGCCGTTTTTGTAATACCTCTGTGGCGCTAAGTCACGGATTACGTACTGTGTAAGATAGGGAAAATCAACACTTACCAACGACTTAAGTAATTGATGTTGTCTATTAATTCCGCCCTAACTCTTTTCTCTTTTCGTCTGGGGGTGCTGCAGTTCCGCAGCTGCTTAGCACTGGCGGCCTCTGATTCATGCAGCACATAAGAATTTCTTTCAGAAGAGACGACCAAGAAATTGTGTGATTAATACTTTTGCACAGGGGAGAGCAGATTCCCGATTCAATTGATGAGTATTTTTCAATTCTATAATTAAATAATAAAATTCTATATTAATTCAAATAAATAAGTAGGTACATATAACTTTCTGAATATTTATAACTTTGTCAATTTCTTTTTGACATTTTCATGTCTTTGCTCTGGCACATAACCAAAATTATGTGACGAAATTATGTAACGAAATTATGTAACGATATTATGTAACGATATTATGTAACGATATTGACATTTTCATGTCTTTGCTCTGGCACATAACCAAAATTATGTGACGAAATTATGTAACGAAATATGTAACGATATTATGTAACGAAATATTGAATTGTAAAGGGAGAGAAGAGGGAAAGTGTGTGTCATGCGCACAATGGCGAAGTATTGAAATGTAGAGGGAGAGAAGAGAGAAGGTATGTGTCATGCGCACAATACGAAATTTGGTCAGTTGGGTTTTGGACCTTGAATAGTAAAGATGAAAATGTCCCAATGGTTGCAGACTCGTATGCAAGCGTTTTTGACATTTTCATGTCTTTGCTCTGGCACATAACCAAAATTATGTGACGAAATTATGTAACGAAATTATGTAACGATATTATGTAACGATATTATGTAACGATATTATGTAACGATATTATGTAACGAAATTATGTAACGATATTATGTAACGAAATTATGTAACGATATTATGTAACGATATTATGTAACGATATTATGTAACGAAATATTGAATTGTAAAGGGAGAGAAGAGGGAAAGTGTGTGTCATGCGCACAATGGCGAAGTATTGAATTGTAGAGGGAGAGAAGAGAGAAAGTATGTGTCATGCGCACAATACGAAATTTGGTCAGTTGGGTTTTGGACCTTGAATAGTAAAGATGAAAATGTCCCAATGGTTGCAGACTCGTATGCAAGCGTTTTTTGACATTTTTTTTTTATTTATGCTTAAAATCGAAAGAAAACTTAACGGAAAAGCGATTAAAGTCATAAAAAAGGCCATTTAACCTGCTAGTTTTTTTTGTATTTATCGTATTTTTAGGAGTAGATGTAAATAATTTTCATGACCATCTAATATGTCATCAACAATTTATTGTTTATTTATTAACCTAATAAGTCAGTAGAGATTATTATTTTAGACTGGTTGGAGTTCCACAAGAGAAGCACCAATTATCACACCAAGCTCTATTTAGATCTATTGTGACGAGTTGATTCTATTTGGTTCGTTCTGATTTGAAATAGTCAGGACAAGGGCTATACCCTCCATTTGCTGGGAATCGTACCAGCTACACTGATTAACCTCAACAAGCCTGGGAAGGGCCGGAAATATCAGTCTCTCGACTTTGGAGGGAACAGAATTTTCTTCAAAAAGTCTCCCAACTGTGAATCGAACTCGGAATCTCTGGACTACGAGTAGTAGTCACAACCATTACGCCACGGAGGCTGGCAGTAGAGATAGTAAAATATTATTGTTAAAATTCAAAGTTAATTTCTCAACAAAAAAATAAAAATAATTATGTATTGTTTCGCTACACGTAGATTTCTTCGATGCAAAATGAGCTTGGGTAAAAAATCCACGCAATAAAACACGCTGGGTGTGTGACATTGGTAAGACTGAGGTTTAGAAGTGTTATATTTTCAACCTTAGAAGACAATACAACAATGTTAGGCAGGTATCTAAGGGCGGGTTTTTGTAATACCTCTGTGGCGCTAAGTCACGGATTGCGTACTGTATAAGATAGGGAAAATCGACGCTTAGCAATGTCTTGAGTTATAGAATCTGTCTATTAATTTTAGTAGGTATTGTAAGTTTGTAACCAAATCTGACCAAAAATAAAATATCCCGGAAACGTATAATATGATGGACTCGAACCACAAACCTACAGGTTACAAGTGCGCCACCTTAACGATCGATCTACTGAGGTCGATACCCTCACTAGTAGCACTACTACCAAAGCAATAAAATTTAAAATGATGACGTCATAGATATAAATGGTACTCAACTCAACTTGGTTAATAACATCTTTTATGAAGAATTAATGGTAATAACCGCAAAATATATTGCCCGATATTGCTATTCTTCAGTCGCATGCGAAATATCTTTTCAAAATGTCAATGGATGTTATGCACTCATAATTATCGTAAATTAATTTCTGTTAAATATAACCTACCACTTTAGTGGTGGAAATTGTTTTATAAAATGTCAAAGGATGATACTTCGGTATGCGTACTATTTTAGATTGATTATAATGTCAACCACTTTAGACCTACTAACCTGTGTCATGATTCTCGGAAGACTATTAGAATATTTTAGATGACAAGTAATTAAATGAATAGAGTTGTAAAGACGTTTGTCTTTTTATTTATTTATTTTTATAGTTGGTTAAGTTATCTAATGTGTGTTCATCACTTTCGTGATATCACAACTATGTAATGCTTTTTCTTTGTGTTATTATGTCACAATTTTAGTGGGTAGCGCAGAATCATAGGACTTTACCACTTTAATTTACAATATCTCATATTATTTTTTTTGCCCATGATTCTGCCACTGGTCGCTGCTTCACATCAAAGCAGCTACTCATTTTTCCTCACGAGGTATGAGTGGACCCCGAACATCCAAGTACAGAGCAGAAAAAATCCTCCCCCGCTGGGAATAGAACCCAGGTCACCATGTGTGCAATGCCTAGCGCGCTAACTCGCTTTACTAAATCCACGCTGAAAACGGGACTTGAACCACAAACCTCCAGGTTACAAATCCACTGTATTATTGATAAAGCTATTGAGGTCGATTATTTTTATAGATAGTAATTACAATACAGGTAGATGGACATGCCAATCAACCAATAACATTATAACTAGGTGTTCGCATACCCAAAATAAATAAGGAAATATACTAGCATTAGGTGGGATCTGAACCAGAGATCAGTTAATGGTTAAGGGATAGTGTCCACTAAGATTAACAAATCCTGTTCCATAATTCGGTACTGAGACACAGTTATACCACAAGCAGTCGATTGATAATTTATTGGTTACATTATTGACAATACTGTTTGACAGTGCTCCAGTGTGCTGGATTGACTTTAAGCTACCCTTCGACACTAGTTGCTCGAGGTCCGATTAAAGTTCCCTGACCCAGCAAGCCACCAGAGTAATAGAATGCGTCGTAACTTAACAAACTTTACGATCCGACTCGTAACCTACTGCGGACAGGCAAGGAGTGAAAGTGATTACGTCATCTCTCGGTTCTCCTGCAAGGCAGTATCCGTGGACCATTATTATTGTAACCAACAAACTGATCTCACTGCAGTCATTGTAGTAGCAATCTTATGAGTTAGGTGATGTTCTTGTGGACCATATTGTAACCAACAAATTGATCTCACTGCTGGCATTGTAGTAGCAATCTTATGAGTTAGGTGATGTTCTTGTGGACCATATTGTAACCAACAAATTGATCTCACTGCTGGCATTGTAGTAGCAATCTTATGAGTTAGGTGATGTTCTTGTGGACCATATTGTAACCAAAAACTGATCTCACTGCAGGCCTTGTAGAAGCAATCTTATGAGTTAGGTGATGTTCTTGTGGACCATATTGTAACCAACAAACTGATCTCACTGCAGTCATTGTAGTAGCAATCTTATGAGTTAGGTGATGTTCTTGTGGACCATATTGTAACCAACAAATTGATCTCACTGCTGGCATTGTAGTAGCAATCTTATGAGTTAGGTGATGTTCTTGTGGACCATATTGTAACCAACAAACTGATCTCACTGCAGGCCTTGTAGAAGCAATCTTATGAGTTAGGTGATGTTCTTGTGGACCAAATTGTAACCAACAACCGACCTCAGTAGCTTGATTAATAAGGCGGCGGACTTGTAACCTGAAGGTCGGTGGTCCAAGTCCTGGTTTCAGCGTACATTTAGTAATGCGAGTTTCAGTAGTATGATAACTTCTTTTTTGTAACCAACACGGGATCAACTGGCAGCTAGTACCTTAGTATCTAAAGGTGGACATAAGATACGCACGATGGCCACTAGTTTAAATAAAACTAAATAAAAATATAATAAATTAATTTTGTTTAAAGTCACTTTTAACTACATGGTTACATCACGACGGGGGTGTTAATCTCCATTCGCAGGAAACTCACACTGCTACCCACATTAACTTCACCCAGCCTGTGTACGGTCGGAATGCCAGCATCACGAAATCCTAACCTCGCGGGACGTTGCTTCACTTCGGTGATCCTACGAGAACCGGTGCATTCAACGCGCCATCGACGCTGGCTGAAGGTTCTCTTTTTTAACACTTGCATATTATTTATGTATTAAACATCCTATTGGTACATTATGAATAATCACCTGTATGTGACCACTTTTATAAGTAACGACCGCAACTGATCGTTACGGCTCGTTACTCATAGAAGTAACCCCTCAAGTACTCATTTTCTCCTCACGAGGTATGAACTACAGACGAGGAATCTCTGCAGTAACAAATAAAATTACCAGGTTTGAAAAAATGAGTGTTTACAGCCTATTTTCTTCGTAGCCATGAAACAGGAACTACTGTAGACGCTTGTAATCTGTTGTAGCTTGCCCATCCCGTAGTATGCCTCCCCTCTGATGGGCGAGAAGTGACACATAATTCGCATATAGGTGTTGGGTCAACACGAGTATTTCAATCAACTTTATACACAATCCGAGTGGACTGGTAGTGAAGTGGTTAATGCTCTGGTAATCCAGGTAGCGTAGGGATCCGTTGGTTCAAATCCGACCCAATGCATGAATATTTCCTCATTAATTTGAGTTTGTGTCGACATAAGAATAAAATTCTGAGGGCGAAATTAATATACAAATTCTACATCACAAGTCATTGCTAAGTATCGGTTTTCCCTATCTTACAAAGTACGCAATCTGTGACTTAGCGCCACAGAGGTATTACAAAAACGTCAATTAATTCCCCCCTTAATGTATAGGTATTATATCTGTAATTATTATGCATAGAATATGCACTCCACCACTAAACCACAAAACTTAAACACAAATCTGAGAGCAACAAACTGAATTTAGTGCAATAACTTGTACCACCTGACCTAACACGACCTACTTATGAGTCGATACTTAAGCCCAATATCCTCTGCGTTGCATAACCATCGTCTGAACTTGAAACTTAAGTAGGTCCTAAGTCTCGGATAGGAACTCTAAAACGTCTGGTTATTTGACGCGTAGCTTCCTCTTTTTTTAATTTTTGGGCGGAATAAATAGACGCTTTTGTAATATACCTCTGTGGGGCTAAGTCTAGATTTTGCAAAATTCATTTGAAGGGGGCAACTTGGCTAAGAGCGGAATTAATAGACAACATCAATAACTTAAGTCGTTGGTAAGTGTCAGTTTTCCCTATCTTACACAGTACGCAATCCGTGACTTAGCGCCACAGAGGTATTACAAAAACGTCTATTAATTCCGCCCTAAGTCTAGATTTTGCGAATTCATTTAAAGGGGGCAACTAATGTTTAAGTAATAACTTGAGTTCTTGTTTTTTTTCTATTAATTTTGCCCTTACATTTCTTAATTTTAGGGCGAAATTAATAGACATTTTTGTATTACCTCAGCCCGATTTCCCTCCATGCTACCATCCCAATAACAATTACAAAGATCATCCCGATCTTGGGACGATGGGTCCAGGCCAAGATATCTTTCCCTCTGACGATCAAGGTAACCATCCTGATGGGTTTCAGTAATTATTAATTAAAATGGAGCTTTCAGTCAAATGGTCCACTCAGTGGGATCCCTGCCATATAGGGCTCAGTTGGTCATATAATAATTCAAAATTTGTAAGAGGTTTTTTTTTATAGTTAAATCTTTTTGCCCTCTCAGAACTAAAACAAGTTAAATAAATATGGGAACCAATAGACATAAAATATTTTGTTATGCTTGGTAAAATGCTTGGTTGTAAGGAGCAAGCTTGTGAAATTGTTATTAAATAAATAAATGAAAAAAAAACTTATATATCTCCCTTGCCTTTATCCCATATTAGCTTATGTTGCTTTTGGGGTCGGCATTGTTCAACCTCATGGTTGAGGTTGGTAGGGTGGAGCACGTTTTTTTATGGCTGGATGCCCTTCCTAACGCCAACGATTCTATTTGATTTAACGTCCTGGATTAGGACGGGGGTTTTACCCTCCATTCGCTGGGAATCGTACCAGCTACCCACATTAACCTCACCCAGCCTGGGTAGGCCCGGAAATGCCAGCCTCACGTGTTTGGATGGAACAGAATTTTCTTCGAAAAGTCTGCCCCAGCCGGGAGTTGAACTCGGGAACTCTGGACTACGGGCAGTAGTCACAAATGAAAAAAAAACTTGTTTGAAAAAAAAAATAATGCAATGGTTATATTCAGTGAACTCGGAAACAAGCAGTTTAATGGAATGTCTTCGATTATGATTTAATAAATGAGAATACGCCAGTAATGCCAAGCTTGCCAAGTGTATTGTTGTGATGATATATCTATGTGAAAAATGCAAAACCTCATGAACAGGTAGGTAGTGAAACAATTCACCTGTCCCATTGAAACTGAGTTCATTCGAGCACAGAGGAAAATCATTTTATCTACAAAGTTATCATAATTATTTGTGTTCACTTTCGTATTGTCACATGAGCTACTCAAACTCAAGTTTTACTAAATCTACGCTGAAACCGGGACTTGAACCACTGACATCCAGGTTACAAGTCCGCCGCCTTATCGATCAAGCTAAGGTGAGGTTATTTAAATCATTTTATCCACAATCAACGATACATAAACTAGGACTTATTGCGCTTTAAATTGAGGCCGAAATTAATAGACGAAATCGATAACCTAAGTCATTGCTTAGCAACGGTTTTCCCCATCTTAGACAGTACGCAATCAGAGACTTAGCGCCACAGAGGTATTACAAAAACGACTATTAGGGCGGAATTAATAGACGTTTTTGTAATACCTCTGTGGCGTTAAGTCACGGATTGCGTACTGTGTAAGATAGGGAAAATCGACACTTACCAACGACTTAAGTTATTGATGTTGTCTATTAATTCCGCCCTTAATTTCGCTCTAGGGGTGAAATTAATAGACCTCTTTGTAATACCTCCGTGGTGCTACGTCTCGGATTGCGTACTGTGTAAGATAGGGAAAAGTGACGCTTACCAATGACTTGACTAATAGAATTTGTCTATTAATTTCGCCCTAAATTTTTATTACTTTATCTAAAAGTAGTAAGTAATTGAGTTATTTTTCTTTGGTTGGTAATTAAATTTGTTTTTCTATGGAAACATTTACAAAGATGAAATCCAGAATTTCGTGTTTCTTACTACGCATGCTGTAGGTACTAGATTTTAAAATAAAGATATCATTTTTCTTGACGTCTCTTTAAAAACAAGGTTATACCTACCCTACATACATTATGTACGTATGTACATACATAATTGGTTTGAAAATTAAATTCCATTTGAATATGTTTGAAAAAATGTCATAAGTCTGTCCCTGTAGCTCAGTGGTAAAGGCGGCACTCTGTGAATCCAAAGATTCCAGAGTTCGTGGGTTCGAAACCCAGCCGGGACATGACAAGTTATCCTCCCATTCGGGATTTTTACCACATAATAATATGTATTGGGCTTACTGCTGGAATAATCGGACTTCAATATTGTCCTAATCGGGCAGTATAAATAAGGCGATAATATTATTAAGTATTATAATAAATACCTATTTGCGATAAATGAAAATGACAAAGTAATCATATATTTTATTCAGTGGACTGAAACTGGCAAATTCCTGTAATATTCCATATAACCGATGGCATAAAACTACTGCTGTTCTTAGGGTAAAATTAATAGACGTTTTTGTAATACCTATGGGGTTCGGTGGAAGAGAAAGCCACAGACTTTAACCTCGCCCCTTGGTTTACTACATTTTGTGTTCTTTTCATTTCATGTCCTGAGTCAGAATGTATAGTGTAGTTTACCAATAAAGTATTAAATAATAATAATTCTCTGTAGCGCTAAGTCTCGGATTGCGTACTGTGTTAGATGTGGAAAACCGATGATAAGCAATGACTTGAGTTATCGATTTTGTCTATTTATTTCGGCCTCAGTGTTACTCCATGGGTTTAATAGCAGAGATTGCCTCAAGCAATAATCACGTCCTTCGTCAATATTATTCTTGTCAATAAAGAGTTATTATTATAATCCTGGAGTTGGTCACGATTCTCAAACTCATTTGTCATTCTCTTTATTGATCTTTAATTTCAATGAGTTCCTCTTTAATTCCAAAGAATTCTCTTGGATTTGACAACTAGGAAAATTTCAATGAGTTACTTCATATCTGACAACTATTACATAGTACAATGCTTGTCATGAGAGAAACACTTCTAACAACAACACTTCAATAGGACTTGATGTTTTGTTAAGAGTTGAAACTCATGCTAAATAGTTGGTTTGTAAATATGTATCCTAAAATAGACATTGGAACACTAAGGGCGAAATTAATAGACAATTTCTATATCACAAGTCATTGCTAAGCGTCGGTTTTCCCTATCTTCCATAGTACGCAATCCGTGACTTAGCGCCACAGAGATATTACAAAACGTGTATTAATTCCGCCCTTAATATTATTAAAGGTAATTTTTGTCTGTTCAAATTTGAACTGAATCAGCGTCGATGGCGCGTTGAATGGCCCGGTTCTCGTAGGATCACCGAAGTTAAGGAACGTCGAGCGAGGTGAAAACTTCGTGATGCTGGCATTCCGGTCCAACCCATGCTGGGTGAGGCTAATGTGGGTAGCAGGTTTGTAAGTTTCCTGCCAATGCCAAAGGGTAACGCCCCCGTCGTGATATGACCATGTAGTTGAAAGCGACGTTAAACCAAAATTAAAAAAGAGAACCTTCATAGAAATTTAAACTAGTGAGTCACTGTGGTCGATTGGATAGCGCGCTAGGCTTGCACGTAGGGACATTTGTTCGAATCCCAGCTGAGTTGGAATTTTTGGACGTTTGGGTTAAACCTAAATTAAAAAAAAAATCTACGACTCTAGGGAAAATCGCAAAAATTATTAGCCCATATTGTCCATTCGGTTGGGGGTAAACGGAATTTTATTTTTGAGCTCACTATCAAAATTAAAAAAGATGAGAATAATTTATTCTTCCAGATCAATATTTGTATGGGAAAATCGCGAAAATCTAAAACAAGTGCCTAAATTGCGAGGATTTTTTCAACCCTTTCATGTTCTGGGCTTCTTCAAATTTTGGAAAAGTTAAAATTCGTGTTAAGCGACCAACAAAACATAAAAAAAAACCATTTTGAAAAAAAGAACGCATAAACTTTCCTATACGTAAAATCTACGATACAAGCAGTGGTAGTCAAGTGGTAAACGCGCTAGTCTGGTTATCGAGGTAGAGTAGCAATCCGTTGGTTCGAATCCCACCCAGTGCATGAATTTTTCCTCATTCATTTCAGTTTGTGACCACATAGTAATAAGACTTTTAGGGCGAAATTAATAGACCTTTTTGTGATACCTCTGTGGCGCTAAGTTACCGATTGCGTACTGTGTAAGATAGGGAAAACCGACGCTTTGAGCATAAACTTCGCCCGGTGGTTACCTTCCACCAAAGAGTGTTATTATTATTATTAATATCTAACGGACTTAGGGTGTCATTTAAGTAAGTATTACATCTGTAATTATTATGCATATATTGCTAAGTCATCTTTGAGATTGACTTAAACCAGGAAGTTTACACAATATAATTACTTCTGTTTTAATTTGAACCGTCATTTGTCAAACCACTGAGAGAGAGATAGTATCACCACATGGTGATACCTCGATAACGGACTTCCGTATCTCGTAAAAAGAGAAATGAAATAGCAAATGCCATTATTTTATGTTGATCAAAAGTGTGATGTGATAATAATAATAATATTAATAACACTCTTTAGTGGAAGAGCGAGGTTAATGCTCAAACCATTTTCTACCACCTAACCCTCAGAGTCTTATTATTATGTGGTCACAAACTCAAATTAGTGAGGAAAAATTCATGCACTGGGTGGGATTCGAACAAACGGATCCCTAAACTACCTTGATTACCATCACGAACCAGTTGGCTACCAGTGTACGCTTTGGCCTGAACCCGAACATATTCATAGGTTTAATAGAGAGATTGACCTTTGTTAGATTAGTTTATTGTTGCTGTTATTTTTTTTTTTTAAGTTTGAGTGTTTCAAAGGAATTTTTTTTCGTAGCCATGAAACAGGAGCTACTATAGACGCTTGTGGTCTGTTTTGTAGCTTGCCCATTCCGTAATATGCGTCCCCTCTGATGGGCGAAAAGTGACACAATACTTCCCATTCAGGTGCTGGGTCAACACGAGCGCACCGGAAGGTATCCCTTACAAACTACTGTAACCAAATTAAGAATACAATTTTTCTGTCGGCACGAGGTATCGAACCCGGGACCTTCCGCATGGCAAGCGAGTGCTTTACTATGAAAACGCCTTGAAGCGAATGTTCCAGAGTTTCTTCCATCTTAAACCTGTGATGTACCGATGTACACACAGAATAGATATCAATTGACTACATGTCATGCATGGATATACAATATACATTGGTATAAATCTCACTATTTTTGTTAAAAAAATATGTCATAATTTAAATGCTGGCCAGATTTAGTTATTCTCAATAAGATCGAACGAAAATCACAACACAACTAAATTAAAAGTATCTACACCCACATACAACATTATTAAAATTCAACGTAGTGTTGCTGATGATGAAACCTCCAAATTCCTTGTTGCTGATGATACCTCCAAATTCTATTTTGCTGATGATAATACCTCCAAATCCCATGTTGCTCATGATAATACTTCCAAATTCCATGTTGCTGATGATAACTCCAATTTCCATGTTGCTGATGATACCTTCAAATTCCTTGTTGCTGATGATACCTCCAAATTCTATGTTACTGATGATACCTCCAAATTCCATGTTGCTCCAAATTCTATGTTGATGATAATACCTCCAAATTCTATGTTGCTGATGATACCTCCAAATTCTATGTTGCTGATGATAATACCTCCAAATTCCATGTTGCTGATGATACCTCCAAATTCTATGTTGCTGATGATAATACCTCCAAATTCTATGTTGCTGATGATACCTCCAAATTCTATGTTGCTGATGATAATACCTCCAAATTCTATGTTGCTGATGATACCTCCAAATTCCATGTTGCTGATGATACCTCAAAATTCTATGTCACTGATCATACATCCAAATTCTTTGTTACTGATGATACCTCCAAATTCTATGTTGCTCATGATAATACTTCCAAATTCCATGTTGCTGATGATAACTCCAATTTCCATGTTGCTGATGATACCTTCAAATTCCTTGTTGCTGATGATACCTCCAAATTCTATGTTACTGATGATACCTCCAAATTCCATGTTGCTCCAAATTCTATGTTGATGATAATACCTCCAAATTCTATGTTGCTGATGATACCTCCAAATTCTATGTTGCTGATGATAATACCTCCAAATTCCATGTTGCTGATAATACCTCCAAATTCCATGTTGCTGATGATAATACCTCCAAATTCCATGTTATTGATGACAATACTTGCAAAATTCCACGTTTTTCAAAAAAATACTTCGAAAATTCCACGTAAAGAGAGTATAAAAAAACCAACAAATATATGAGAAAACAACAAAATTTACAGTAAACAAGATTTATCTCTAACTGATGGATAAAAAGATATGAAAAAGATGTCTCCCACCAAAACTGAACCAACCAAAGCACAGCAGATCTCCTGTACAATCTGTGCATGCCTTCGCCTCAATAGCTAGTGAAGAAAATAACTCACTGATCATAATACCTCACATTGCTCACATATATCATCTTAGTGAAGAAAAGAACTGGTAATAATACCTCACATATAACATCCGAGTGAAGAAAATAACAGGACAAGAATGGTGTACCTCGCCCTAAGAATCCAGACATGCTGAAGCACCTACAAGCCATCCTGAAAACCAAGGCGCCCAATTTTGTCAGTCAGATTCTTTAATTTCTAAAGGACTTTTAATAAAATATAAATATAACATCTGTGAGGTACGGAAAGTTTTGCGTTCTTCATTTTAATAAATAATAATTCAATTCAATTCAATTCAAATATTTATTGTGATATTTATACATAAACATTTTACACAATTTACAATAATATTTTTACCTACATAAAAAAAACACTAATATTAGTTACACCTATATCTAACTTAATATCTAGCTATCTACTTGTTCAGAACTGGGAAAGTTAATAATGATAGGATAAATTTAATAGTTATACATTGATTTCTTCTAGCAAAGTTATATAAGATGCAAGTGAAATAGTAGTAAGGTCTATAATGTTCTGATAGTCGTTGTACAGTTGCATTGCTCTGTTGATGGGAGATAATTCTGAGTGAGAAGTGAGAGGTACTTTAAAAGTCTTAAATTGAGAATTTCTTGTTCTTTCAGATCTCGAGTTGAAAAAAAGATTGTTGTATAGAAAGGGAATGTCAATTTGTTTCTTGTAAATTTTAAAAAGAAAAACTAGAAAGCTTCTTATGTGACGACTTCTGACGGTAGAAAGAGGAAGCTGTTCAAGGAGGGACTTATAAGAAATGAGATGGGGGTAGAATTTATTAATTCGGGCGAAGAGTCCCCTACAGAATGAAGCCTGCACGTCCTCCAACATCTTCGTGTCCACACCGGTACTAGGAGACCAGATAGGGGCACAATATTCTAACGGCGATAGGATGAGGGAGTTGAAAAGGAGGATATAAGGATCAGGATTGTCCACACCTTTAAATGTTCGCATTAAGAAACCAAGTGTACGGTAACAGGATCCAACAGTGTTACTTATGTGAGCCTTAAAAGATAGGTCCTCAGAGAAAGTAATACCCAGATAATAACACTCTTTAGTGGAAGGTAACCAGCAGTTGAGGTTAATGTTTAAATCATTTTCTACCACCTAACCCTCAGAGTATTATTATTATTATCATGTGGTCACAAACTCAAAGTTCTGGGCCTAATAGCTTTACTTATAAAACTTTGATTTAATATTATTATCAAATTAACGAGGAAAAATTCATGCACTGGGTAGGATTCGAACCATCGGATCCCTTCGCTACCTAGATTACCATCTCGTAACTCATATAAATTAGCATCTTGTGTCTTTTGATATCTTGTTCCCATTAAAGCTGGTTATTGTGAGTAGCTAGGATAGCATAACAGATGCAAATGATGGAGAAGAATTTTTGTAAGGGATACCTTCCGGTGCGCCCGTCTTGACTCTGCACCTAATTGGGAAGTATTGTGTCACTTCTCGCCCATCAGAGGGGAGGCATACAACGGGATGGGCAGGCTACAACACAGACCACAGGCGTCTACAGTAGCTCCTTTTTCATGGCTACGAAATAAAAACGGCTGTGAAACACTCATCTTTTTTTTTTTTTTTAAAAAAAGAACCCCCTTTTTTGCTGATTTATAAGGATTGATGGACACTATTGACAATCCTGTCCTTTAATTAGGCCTTTTTTTTAGTTTTTTAGGTGTTCATATTATGTGGTCAAATTGTCAATTTTTTTCTAACAAATCAACGGATAAAACCCATGTTCATTTTAACTTTAGAGGTAGTTGAACCTATGACCTTAAGAATCGGTGTTGTCACTAAACCAACACGTCTACCTCAAAGTTGACACAATACTTGTATCTACATTGGTAGAATTTTCTAATGGATAAAGCTAACAAAAAACTACTTACCTCACACAGAAATTATGAAATATGCGGGACAAGCCTTATTCTTAAGAGGTTGAACCGCAATTTTTTTCTGAGATTTTTTTTTTACCTAGGTAAACTAATAATAATAATACCTACTCTTTCTTAGACGGTAACCACCAGGCGAAGTTAATGCTCGAAGCATTTTCTGCCACCTAACTCTAAGGGCCCGATTATGAAACTGGATTAGATTAAGAGCGGAATTAATAGACGTTTTTGTAATACCTCTGTAGCGCTAAGTCACGGATTACGCACTGTGTAAGATAGGGAAACCCGACGCTTAGCAATGACTTGAGTTATAGAATTTGTCTATTAAATTTGCCCTTAATCTAAGTGGACACTAACAGCTGACTCCCGACGTAGATGTATTTTGACAAGGCAGGATACCAAAATAATTTTCCTACAGCAAAAGACTAAAATAGTTCAAATGAAAAAATCTTACCTCATACAGAAATCATTTGCGGGAAACCAATCCTTTGCTCAGAAAATTTGAACCGCAAATTATTTTTGAGAATTGTAACTGCTGGAGTTCCGATGGAAAGAAGAACTTCTCAAAAATCACTAGGACACTCGTGTTTTTTTTTTTTTTTTTTTTTTTTTTTTTTTTTTTTTTTTTGCTAGAGCAAAAAGGTATAAAGCTATAAAAATATAATAAGATTGTTATTAAGTTAAATATTTTTTCACTAAATATTGCCTTTATTACATCACAAATATTACCTGTTACCAAAAGTAATTAAATACCTACGCGCTTAAGAACTTCTTTTTATTGACGTGGCAAGAGCTTTTAGTTATTTTACATTATTTACAACTTATTATGTTAAAAAAATAAGAAAACATCAATTCAAGTACTCGTAATACATATGTCTACAAAAAAATCAACTAAAAGGAGACAGATAACTTATCAATTTTGGAGTTGCTAGTTACCTACCAATTCAAATTAAAGAAAAATATTAATAACACGACAGCGATGAACGTAAAGAAAATGAAATTTAACTACCTATTCACAATGTTTCGTCACTAGACAAAACTTGAAAATGAATTTAGTGTATAATTTAAAGTATTTAAAGTGAGTCCAACTATTTACAAATTATCAAAAATGTCATTCGTTATTTAAAAAATCAACAACAAAACACGAACAGCAAAAAAAATATACATCTAAATTTCCCGTCGTTAAATTTGGACGTCTACGGATGTGCTATATTGAGTGATTAAATGACTCGGATGTGACAAAACTGACAATCGTGCTATGAATGGGTATCTAAACTTCTTACAGCCAGGAGTTCCATCTAGGTAGTCGAGTAGGGTTCTCCACTCTGTCCTATCTTACTCTACCTATTCGGCTGAGGTGGTAATGGAGCTGCGGTGGTAGTGGTGCTAACGCGCTATTGAGGTAATGCTGAACTGTGTCAGTTAACCCTCCTTAGCAAACATGTTTGAAGTCTTAGGGCGAAATTAATAGAAAAAATCGATAACTGAAGTCATTGCTTAACGTCAGGTTTCCCTGTCTAACACTGTATGCAATCCGATACTAAGCGCCACAGAAGTATTACAAAAACGTCTATTTGTGCGGAATTAATAGACACTTTTGTAATACCTCTGTGGCGCTTAGTCTCGGATTGCGTACTGTGTAAGATAGGGAAAATCCGACGCTTAGCAATGACTTGTGATTTAGTCTATTAATTTCGACCTTAAAGATCGTGATTGTATGTCGAGATACAGACAGAGAGTTGAAGTAGGGGCAAAATTAATAGAAAAAATGGAGATCACAAGTTCAGACTTAAGTCTAGATTTTTTAAACGAGGATACTTATGCTTAAGTTCACAGAGATATAGCAAAAATTTCTATTAATTTTGCCCAAAAGTCAAAGCGATCAAAAGCTTTCCACCAGTCACACAGGACTTCAAAAGACATTATGAATGGTGGTACGTATCTCGTTTTGGCAATTTACTCTGTCACAAGTGGATACTTTTGTCACTCGATTTGTTCCAGCACCTAACCAAGGGTTAACAAGTGAATGATTACAATAATTACGTACTGGATTATCACACTTGGGTCTGGTAAGACTCAAGAATCTCAAGATGTAATCTTACATCTACCCTTCCTGATTGGTTCCCTTACAGATTTGAGCAACCACAGCAACTTATAGAACTTATATCTACTCTTCTTATCACTTCCCTATTGACTCTCTTACAGATCATAGCAACTATTTTTTTTATTTTTTGGTATTGGTATAAGTAGGGCTGTCGGCTACGAAAGCTCTTTAGTCACTTCGAGCTGAAATACGTAGATCTTTTGTGACATGCCCCAGTAACTCTAAAGAGATCAAAGCTATTAATGTAGCTTAAGATTCTTTTAGAACTGATTTTGGTAACTTCTTTAGGTGTTAGAATCAGTCTTTTCAGTGGAGCATGAGAGGCTGCTCCACATTCACAGAGAATGTGTTTTTCTGTCTTTGGGGCCTCTTTACAGAGTCGGTATTTTGGGTCTTGAGTGATGTCCATCTGTCTAGACGGTAGTTGAGGCTACAGTGGCCTGTTTAAAAGCCAGCAAGGATTCCTCTTTGCTCAGACAGAGCATTTCTTTTGCACTTTTGGGCAAATGAGTTATGAACATTTTTGCCTGCCTGTGGCCGGGACTCATTTGAGAAGTTCTTCAGAATTACTCCCACTTTCAAAGACTTCAGGGCGTTTATAAAGAAAGCTTTCAGAAGGAGTTGGGATTTCGAATACCACACCTCTGAACTATCTTTACAAGGGAGTATGGTTGAGGTTGTTGACATCTTCTGCCTTCTCACCCTCATGCTCTGAAGTGGTTTTTTCTGAACGAGTCTTCTTTTTGGTGCTTGTTTGCTGGAAAGTGGCTCTACGGCTTTGGTTCGGCCTCTTGTGGATTAAAGTATTGAGCAGCCATTCAAATCTTTTATCCCAATATCTTATTTTTGCCTATAAATCCGCCACTGGTTGCTGCTAACATTAAAGCAGCTACTCATTTTTCCTCACGAGGTATGAGTGGACCCCCACCAATGGTATACACAAATCTATCAGTTCTGGACTACCGCTGACCTTCGAATGTGTAAAAATCTTGCATTATTTATGTACGTATAAACTTTTTTTTTAATCCTAGACTGTGTAAATCCTGGTCTCTCTAAAATTCTAAAATTTAGAATAATCTGGACTATATAATATCCTGGACTATATAAAATCCTTTTAGATTTATATAGTCCAGCGTTTTAGAGAAAACGCTAAAATATAGAATAATCTGGACTATATACCTAATATCCTGGACTATAATTATAAAATCCTTTTAGATTTATATAGTCCAGCGTTTTAGAGAAAACGCTAAAATATAGAACAATCTGGACTATATAATATCCTGGACTATATAAAATTCTCTTAATGGTCCTGGAATATCATAAACTCCCCTAGTCTACACCGAACAAATCCCGAACTATCTCCTATCTCGTGAAGAAAGTAGACCAGAAGTGTAGGATGTCCTCAATACCAGTTCTGAGCTCGACACACTGACTTCGTGATATCTTATAATGACGTAACGATGCGATAACTGGGATATTATGTGGAAGTAGGGCCGTAGTGGCGTCGCGCGGAATGAGGAACTTGTTTTAACTTGAAAACTTAACTTGAAACTATGTCCCGGTAGCTCAGTGGTAAAGGCGGCACTCTGTGAATCCACAGGTTCCAGAGGTCGTGGGTTCGAAACCCAGCCGGGACATGACAAGTTATCGTCCCATTTGGGATTTTTACCACATAATAATATGTCTCGGGCTTACTGCTGGAATAATGGGGCTTTAATAGTCCTTATCGGGCAGTATAAATAAGGCGATATTATTATTACTATTTTTTTCAAATAAATAAATAAAAAATAGGTACCTACCAATCACAGGTGCAGATACATTTAAATTATACTTTTTTAAACAAGGCATGGGGCAAGTACTTCGATTGTTATAGACCTCTCTTTAAATAAATGTTCATTAAAAAAAAAGAACAAGGCATAGGTACAATGTATTTATGTAAGTCTACATACTATTTTTTTTGTTGACATAATAACACTAATAACTAGCTCTTTATCTCTTTATTGATGTAAGTCAAGCAGCATTCTCGGGTATAATTTAAAGTTACCCAAATTCTCACGGAACCTACATTGAATATTCTGGAATTCCCCAATGAACTCATGAATAAAAAGATTCTGAAATCCCCAAGAATTGAATCCGGTGTTTTTCAAAGTACCTACAAGGATTTTTATAATCTCACAATTCAATTATTTGTCTTGAGTTCCTCAAGGTTTAAAATTTTCCCCCGGCTCAGAGATTCCAAAAGTCATCAATACTTCCAAAACTCCCCAAAGGATTCCAAAGTACCTACTCCAATAAGGTAAATGAATAAATAAATAAACCTTTATTTGGAACAGAAAATAATATTACATACATCAAAATGAATACATATATCAGAACAACTGGTTCCAATTCAGCTTATTTGCTGAGTTACCCAAAGAAGGTACCGAAGATAAAGAACTTCAGAGTCCTATTGTTGAAATTCAATGGATGAAAAGGGTCTCCTCATATGTAAGCTTTCATAAAACCCGAAATTCAAGGATTCCGAAATTCCCTAAGATTTAAGATTCGATTCACCTGGTAGTCAAGTGGTAAACGCGCTAGTCTGGTAATCCAGGTAGCGTGGTGATCCGTTGGTTCAAATCCCACCCAGTGCTTTTTTTTTTTCTTTTTTTTTTCCTCAACAATTTGAGTCTGTGACCACATAATAATAAGACTCTGGGGTTAGGTGGTAGAAAGTGCTTTGAGCATTAACCTCGCCTGGCGGTTACCTTTCACTAAAGAGCGTTATTATTATATTAAGGATATGGATCTTCAGGCTCTCCTATTGAAACGAGATGGAGAACCCAATGTTGATCTCCTTGTCTGTAAGCTTTCAAAAAACCCGAAATCCAAGATTTCCACAAGATCGAAGAACTCTAAAATTCCCGAGAATTTAAGAATCGAATCGAAAGCCAAGGATGTGGACTTTCAGCTTTCAAGCTCTTTGATTACATCCGGTTCCCAGTTGTTGAAACGAGATGGAGAACCCAATGTTGGTCTCCTTGTTTTTAAGCTTTCAAAAAAAACCCGAAATCCAAAATGTCGAAATTCCCCAAGATCGGAGGACTCCAAAATTCCCTGAGATTTAAGAATCGAATACCAGGATATGGAACTTTTTTTAAAGATGAGTGTTTCACAGCCTTTTTTATTTCGTTGCCATGAAACAGGAACTACTGTAGACGCTTGTGGTCTGTCAACACGAGCGCACCGGAAGGTATCCCTTACAAATTTTTGTGCCCCGGGTTCAATCCCCCGTGCCGACAAAAATTTTCGGGGATCGAACCCGGGACCTTCCGCACGGCAAGCGAGTGCTTAACCACTGAGCTAATCGCGCGCGTCGAACTTCAAGCTCTTCGATTACATCCGAGTCCCAGTTGTTGAAACGAGATAAAGAACCCAATGGCGGTCTTGTTTGTGATCTTGTCCGAGTGAAACTTGAGGATGATAGGAAGACCACACGGGAAAAACGATGAGGGTACAAAAAATTAAAAAAATGAGTTATTGGTTTTGGATATTATGGTACTGTAGGTTTCATGTGTAGTAGGTATTCAAAAATTGCAAAAAAGATGAGGGTACTGAGATATCTTAATCGAAAAAATACCCGTACACGGAAAGAATTATGAAATTGCAGAAATAGTATTTCTTGCCGTGACTGATGCACCTACTATTATACTATTTTCATCTATATGTATACAGCCTATTTTATTTATTATTATTTTTTTTTTTTTTTAAGTGGGGTTTTAACGTCCCTTTCAACTGCCATGGTCATATCACGACGGGGGTTTTACCCTCCATTTGCAGGAAACTCAAAAACCTGCTACTCACATTGACCTCACCCAGCCTGAGTGGGGCCGGGAAAAGCCAGCGTCACGAGAATTAGAATTTGAATGGTCACCCATCCAAGTTTTAACCTCGCTGGATGTCGCTTAACTTCGATGTTCTGAAGGGAACCGGTGTATTCAACATGCCATCGACGCTGGCTCTATTTTATTTCTAAAAAAGATCCAGTAAAACTTTATTGATTAAACTGCGACAGAGCTTTGAACTTTAAGAGCGGAATTAATAGACAAGATCAATGACTTAAGTAGTTGGTAAGTGACGATTTTCCCTATCTTACACAGTACGCAATCCGTGACTTAGCGCCACAGAGGTATTACAAAAACGTCTATTAATTCCGCCCGAAATCTTAATTTTCTCGAATTGAAAAATCGTGGACCTTCTTCATCTTTCTTTCCGTGTGGTCTTCAGATGGAACTTCAAGCTCTTCGATTGCATCCGGTTCCCAGTTGTTGAAACGAGATGGAGAACCCGATATCGGTTTCCTTGTTTGTGAGCTTGTCTGAGTGAAACCTGAGGATGATGGAGCCGGAGGCATAACCTGAGAGCAGAAAGTTTAATAAAATTTCAACAACAAAATTGAGAGGAAGAGATTGCCGCATGCAATAACCCCGCCCTATAGTTAGGACATCCAGCCTCCGTGGTGTAACGGTTATGACTACTGCCCATAGTCCAGAGGTCTCGAGTTCGACTCCCGGTTGGGGCAGATTTTTCGAAGAAAATTCTGTCCCCTCCAAACACGTGAGGCTGGCATTTCCGGCCCTACCCAGGCTGGGTGAGATTAATGTGGGTAGCTGGTACGATTCCCAGCGAATGGAGGGTAAAACCCCGTCCTGACTATGTATCTCAAATGAGGACGTTAGAAGTGAATAGAATCAACTTATCACAATAGATATAATTAGGTCGCAGTGTTAATTGCAACCGGGTCAAATAATAATAATAGTTAGGACATTTTAATTATATTATTTTTAATCTACTGTAGTATTTCTCTAAATTTTCTTAATTTTATACTGTAAATATATTATGGTACATTACTTTATCCTCCTGATAAAGATTTAGTGCGAAATTAATTCACAAAATCGAGTTCTTAAGTCATTCGGTTTTCCCCATCTTGGACTGTACGTAATCCGAGACTTAGCTCCACAGAGTTATTACAAAACATCTTTTTTAATTCCGCCCTTATATAATATGTTATATGTTTACACGCAGCGATAATGCTGCAATTACGTAAACAGGTTCGAGGGACACTGCATACAGGATAAAGACCTATATCCAGGCCCTCTCTACATCTTTGTTTATACCGTTCTAAAGCGAGATCGAGATCCAAATTTGCACCGTTACAACAACTATCATCTACCATTAGATAGTAAAAATAGGCAACAAAAATACCTGAAGTAATGCGAAAGCGGTTCCGGGACACACTTACCTTTTCAAAAAAACAAAAAAGACCTGTATCCCGCCACCAGATTTAATCTGAATGGGGTACAAAATACTTCCATATTTTATTACTCTTTAAAATAGTCTCAATTTAAATGTATTAAAATATGAGGTTTGTATGAGGGACTTAAAATATACAATAAAAGTAACATATTAAAAAAAAAAGAAAAAAAAAGGTAAACAAAAGCAACTCACTCGTGACCACACTGGGCGGGGAAATATTCAGCGGAGGATTGAGCGCCTCGTCCTGGTACAGATTGTCCGCGAATTCCTTCACCGCGAAGCCGGACAGACTTTTCCCGCAGAACTTTTCCTGGGTGGTCAAGCTGACCGGATCGTCGACCGACTTCTCTTCGTCCTCGTCCGACGCGTCGCTTTCGACGGCATCCTGGATGTCTCGCAGTCCACCCGGTATGTAGAGGTAGTCGTGGGTGATCAGGTCGCAGCTGACGACGCCTGAGCGGCCCATGGTGGGCGCCAGCTCCGAGCCTGAAATGAGGTTTTTTTAAAAATGGAACATCAGTATAATCAGTATAAACAGAAAAGTGAGAAGTTGTACTAGATGTACATGAATATCAGAACATACCTAGACAGCTGACATATGTACCTACATCTTCTTCTTCTTTTACTCTGTCTTATCCCGCTCAAGCAGGGTCGACGTTGTTCAACATCATGGTTGAGGTTGTTTGGTTTTGGCACTTTTTTTTACGGCTGGATGCCTTTCCTAATGCCAACGGCCGAGGTGTGAAGAACACCCTATACAAAAAAAAAGACTAGCTCATATGATCAAACACCTCGGCCGAGAAGTGAAGAACACACTATACAAGGGATACCTTCCGGTGTGCTCGTGTTGACCTGGCATCTAATTGGGAAGTATTGTGTCACTTCTCGCCCATCAGAGGGGAGGCATACTACGGGATGGACAGGCTACAACACAGACCACAAGCGTCTACAGTAGCTCCTGTTTCATGGCTACGAAAAAAAAACGGCTGTGAAACACTCATCTTAAAAAAAGAGATGATATATACCCTCTAACAGCCTGCCCGTAATCCAGAGGTTCTGGAAGGGGCAGACTTTTCGAAGAAAATTGCCTGGCACAAACACGTGAGCCTGGCACTTCCGGCCCCACCCAGGCTGGGTGAGGTTAATGTGGGTAGCTGGTACGATTCCCAGCGAATGGTTACCCTCCATTCGCTGGGAACCAACGTCCTGACTATCTCAAATCAGGACGTTAAAACCGAATAGAAAACCCTGCAACCAGGTCAGATAATAATAATAATACCCTCAAAAGAGTTGATGCCAAAGTCTGACCCGGGCACCTGGTTGTACTCCACCCGGCAGGTGTTGAGAGAGCGCTTGATGCAGATGGCATAGTCCAAGTTGGCCTGATAGAGCCGGCCCACATAGTTGAAGCTCTGGATAGCGCCCGACAGCTCTGTGTAGTACTGGAGACAGCCGATAGGGGCTGAGAAGGAGAAAACTTTTTTTTAACACGTATGAGACGGGTCCTATTTTCTATATTTTGTACGCTGGGACGGCTTCAAATTAGGGTATGTGTTCCAAATATGACAACAACAAAAAAAATTGGGACGGGCGAGTACAAAAAAATATTATTTAAAGCATTATCTGTGCCCACCGGTGGGTCACGTTACAAGGGAAATTAAAAAAAAAAACGTGACCCACCGGTGGGCACGCCGTCTCATACGTGTTAAGGGTTGTATGCAGAGTCCTCACTGTAGGGATGCCTGGGTCATTTGTCCCTTCAGCTGATTTTCTTATTCAGAGACGTTTGCTTAAAGCGTCTGTGCGCATGTGCAATCAGATGTTTCTTTAATATATAATAATTGTTAAGGTCGAAGTATTCCCTATAGCAAGTTCGGGACCACCCTACTACAGTGAACCCTATAGAGATTAAAAAATCGTGTCTCTGCATACCAGCTTAAGTACCAAAAACTCAAGAACAAAATTGACTGTCGTGTAGCTTCTGGGGTAAACAGCCTCCGTGGCGTAACGGTTGAGACTACTGATCGTAGTCGAGAGATCCCGAGATCGATTCCCGGAGGTTGATGTGGGTAGCTGGTACGATTCCTAGCGATTTTTGTATTGTAATAGCATTAGTTTTTAAGCACTTAGTTTTACGTACGTATTATACATTGTAAATTGTGAAAAATGTCATTTGTTAACGATATCACAACAAACTTATTTGATTTGATTTGAATGGAGAGTAAAACCCCCGTCCTGACTATCAATCCCAATCAGTACGTTAAAACCAAATAGAATCAACTGGTCACAATAGATTATTATTAAAAATATTAGATCAAGTTTTATTTACATAGAATATATACAATAAAATTATACATACATAGAAATTGACATTAATAAAACAAAACTTGATCAAGGGCGGTGCTAATGCCAACGGCATTCTTAGATAGATCTTAAATAGTAGGTATTTATCTTTTGCTAATTCGACTCACCCACAAGTTCCGAATCTCTCCTGCAATCGATCTGGGATATTTTCATCTTCCACATGTAGGAGGCACCTCCTGACGTCATCATCATGAGGGAGACAGACGACCCCGGGATCACATTCACGTAGACTGGGAAGCAAAAAAGGAAATGAAACCTATGTACTCGTATATACTTTTCATAGGTTGGGTGGAAGAGCTCGCAGTGTGAGAATCCTGCCCTTAAAGCCATAAAAAAAAATTTACTTTTGTCCATGAAGGGGTCTGTCCCTTTAACTCAGTGGTAAAGGCTTCGAATTCCAGTCTGGACATGACAAGTTATCCTCCCATGTATCCAGATCGATGGTTCAAGTCCCGGTTTCAACGTAGATTTAGTAAAGCGAGTTTCAGTAGTTGTGATTTATCACGAAAGTGATTAACACGAATATGATAACTTTTCATTATTTTTTATTTCACAGCAAAAGTTCAAGAAAAAAAAAGATATCTATCATATTTATGTTAATCACTTTCATGATATCACAACTACTCAAAGCTTTACTAAATCTACTCTGAAACCGGCACTTGAACCACGGATCTCCAGACTACAAGTCCGCCGCCTTATCGATCAAGCTACTGAGATTGGTGAGAAAAAAAAACTACCTGCGGCGCCGCAGCGGCTGCCATGATCTCACCATGTTGTCCTGTGTTCTCGCCGCAAAGGTCACTGACCCCGATGCCGTGGGGGGAGGGGGTGGTCACCATGAAGCGGTCCTTGCGACACACCCCGAACACCTTGTGGGGACCGCGGAGGGAGAACTTCTCAAAGTCCAATCTGTGTCGAACAGAAAATATTTTTGTGGGTTTTGTGAAAATAATAATAATGTTTATTATGCATTAATCTATACACTGGGGGACTATAAACTGGGAGTAGACCAGCAGTCTGGTTGTGGGACTATAAACAGGGAGTAGATTAGCATTGCCTTGATTCTTGGGGCCCTTGTTAATTATTAGCCTCCTTGGAAAGACAGTGGTAGAAGTACTGAGTCATGCCTCCACTCTTTGGCTACCATCGTTCACGATGACGCCAGCTTATGATGATGATTATGCATTAAATAACATCAAAGGTATCTCGTGTTCCTCTATAAGTACGAGAAGTAAGTTAAAAATTACCTAGGGAATAAATTAAAAAAATAATAACATATTCACAACTTAAGTTGTTCTATTTTTTTTTTTAATAAATCATGATCTATAGTTTATTTAAAAGTAAATAAAACAATAATTTGTAAAATATTACATGTAACATCCCTTAACTCGGGCTATAGTGCGCTGTGATTGGATTGGAAAACTCCGACCTGAGGGTAGAGGGTCACTTACCTAAAGTACATAACTTCAACTAGGGATTGCTTACCTTAGCTGGCATACATTAGGGTTGGTCACATCGACCCTATAGTCACAGAAAGACGCCTGGTCATTATCCATAGGAAACTGAGGGTTCACAAAATAGGAGACCTCGGCACGTGTGGCATTGTGGCAGCTCTTCTGGACTGAAAATAAAAGTTAGTTTTTTTAAAACTGAGTAGTTTTTTAAAAGTAAAAGTATTATACATCCCTGAACTGTTGAAGAGTGTAGAGGACAATATAAATTTTACATTTTAATGTGTTAAATCCAAAAACAACAGAAAACGTTAAAGATTATGAGAGATTACAACAGTTTGGTTAGATCATAAAAAAAAACGTATAACCTTATAATAGTTTAGAAAGTAAAGGATTCTTCTGTGACAAACATTAATGTTCAACGTACATATTTGAAATTTCTTGTTTCATTATTTTACTAACAATGAAAAGATGAAGGTCCCATGTTATTAACCTTCGTTGTAATAATAATAATAATCTTGAGTGGAAGGTAACCACCAGGCGAGGTTAATGCTCACAGCATTTTCTACTACCTTACGCTCAGAGTCTTATTAATATGTGGTCACAAACTGATATTAATGAGGAAAAATTCGTGCACTGGGTGGGATTCGAACCAACGGATCCCTACGCTACCTGGATTACCTGACTAGCGCGTTCACCACTTGACTACCAGTGCACATTACATCTATAAAAATTAGTTTAAAAATAAATCAAGGTAATGTAATAAATAGGGTTTAAGGACATACGTACCTCATAAATCTTACGATATGTACCTAAACAGTAAAGTAACATCGTAATATTAGTAATACCTTGGATTGTACCACTGAAACACTTAAGTGCCCGGTTCTACAAAAAAACACTTTTCGTAAAACCTTCTTTGTTTACAAAACTCGGATTCACTAATGACCGGTTCTACTGATCTTGAAAAACACCTAAAAAACACGAATCCGGGGATTGGGAATGTTAGTTCCAAAAGGATTCGTCAAATTAGCGCTCGTGCAGTAAATTGAGGGTTTTGTTCGCCAAACTGACGTGGCGTATTTTATAAGTAATTCCCTGAAGCTACCAACGTTGCTGAAAATTTTATCGAAGAGTTACAAGATTTTGCCGTACCCTGTAGAAATTTCGATAAAATGTTCAGCAACGTTGGTAGCTTCAGGAAATTAGCTTTTCTTATATTTATGTTTTCCTGTTTATGGTCTAGAATTTTTTAAATTTTGGCGCTTTTACTTTTTTGCTACCTTAGGCGTATATTACAAAAATACGCCACCTCGGTTTGGCGAGCAAAACCCTCGATTTACTGCACTAGCGCTAATTTGACGAATCCTCTTGCAACTAACGTTCAAAATCCAAGGTGTCGTGTTTTTCTGTTTTTCAAGATTCGTAGAACCGAGCACAAGTGAATCTGAGTTTTGTAAACAAAGAAGGTTTCGAGAAAAGTGTTTTTTTGTTGAACCGGGCATTAAGTTGAACGGAAAGTGATTAAATTACCAAGTACGTACTTTCAATAATTTCATGATGTGGCATAGCAACTGACCTTATTTACCACTCTCCTTCCTTAATAACAACCTGACTTTGGTAGGATAATTGAATTAATATTACTTCCGATAATTTCTGATATTAGAAGAAATAAAAGTACTGTGTTGGTTTTTGTAAAAATTTCAATTTTCAATTTCAATTTTTTATTTACTTCGTCCACCAAATTTACTTGACCGTACATAAGAGTTGACTACGTATATGGCTCCTGTTTCATGGCTACGAAATAAAAAAGGCTCTGAAACACTCATTTTTTTTTTTTAATAGTTTCCATAAAGGTTTTACTTATTTACCTTTTGCAACAGATGGATCCTTTTTTCAGACAATTCCCCTGATTCACTCCTTCCAGTCTCTCACAATTTGCTTTTGAGCTACAAATGCCAACGGAACCATCTACCCCTTGACACAAGGGCTCCAAGTGATATCCTGAGTCTGCTTGAGGCTGGTGCTGATGGTGATGTGTCCTTTGAATCAAAAAGTTAACATATTAATTTGCGACAATCAACTACGTGAAATCACATTTACTCAAACTTGCTTTACTAAATCTACGCTGAAACTAGGACTTGTACCACCGACCTCCAGGTTACAAGTCCGCCGCCTTATCAATGAAGCTCCTGAATCAAAAAGAACATTAACGATGAGTTGGCTTTAAAAGGAAAACTATTGGGTAATAGCTCCTAACCATCCAAAAGTGATCCGAACATAACTTGTGATTTTTTATTCATTGCATATTGCATAATTGAATTATTTAACAGACGCTTATAAAAATTATTTGTTTTGTGATCTTTTTTTTAATTTTCTAGAGATCTGGGTAAATATATAAATTTAATCCGTCCAAATTCATATGTTCTATTATTATGTGACCTGGTTGTAGTGTTTTCAGTGAAACCCTGACAGAGCAATAATTATCTACACTCTAGAGCAATATCTTTCTTATTTCCCTAGACCAGAAGTTTTATATCTACTAACCTCGCCTGGTGGTTATCTTCCCCTAAAAAGTAGTCATCGTGGCCGAGTGAGTTAGCGCGCTAGGCATTGCACGCACGGTGACCTGGGTTCGATCCCCAGCGGGGCAAGATGCTCTGTACTCATACCTCGTGAGGAAAAATGAGTAGCTGCTTTAATGTTAGCAGCGACCAGTGGCGGAATTATACGCAAAAATAAGATATTAAAAATACGGAAAAGTCCTATAATTGTGCGCTACACTCTAAATTGTGATATAATAACACAAAGAAATACTTTATTATTATTAAAAGTGTTATTATTATTAATTTGAAGTGGTCCCCACTAACCTGTTGGGTGGAAGAGATTGCCATAGGCAATAACCCCGCCCTTTAGTTAGGACATATGTTTTTATATATTTTTCTATTCTTTTTCATGTTTATTGTATATATTGTTTCCATTTTTTTCATTGTTAAAGTAATTATTTGTTTTGTACATTATGTCCACTTACCTATATCTATCAGTGTAAACAGAAATCAGTGTACACAGAAAAGTGAGAAGTTGTACCAGATGTACATGAATATAAGAACATACCTGGACAGCTGTTTCGAGCTTATTTGCTCTCATCAGCAGGTAATAGTTCTGAATATCCATGTCATCAACTAACCTCTCTATTTTAATCAGTATAAACAGAAAAGTGAGAAGTTGTACTAGATGTACATTGTTAAAGTAATTATTTGTTTTGTACATTATGTCCACTTATATCTAATAAAGTGTAAAATAATAATAATAACCTGTGAGTCGTGGGTGCCTCAGTACTCTCCACCACTTGCTCCACCTTGGTGTCCTCAGACCCGAACAGCTCCTCCTCCTCCTCCTCCACCTGACCGAGGGGCGGAGACTCCGCGTTCAGGATGCTCTCCTGGGAGGTGGCTTCGATTTGAAGCCCCGCCCCTTTCAGGAGTTGCGGGTAGAACAGGGCTTGGTAGAGGAGCACTGGAATAGATAGAGGTCTCTTTTAATAATAATTTTTTTAACTTATTTTTTTTTAATTTTATTTTTTAAAAAATGATAATATTTATTAGGCGATTTAGGGTCATATTATAAAACAGGATTATTTTTATTTCTTTATTTTATTTTTCTAAATCATCACGCTTTTTCTTTTCTTATTAAAAAAAGATAATAAAAAAAAATCCTAACCGTAGAAAACGAAGTGGCATTATCCTTACGAAATGACATTATCCTTAACCCTAAAAAATATAATAATAATAATATCGCCTTATTTATACTGCCCGATTACGACTATTAAGTCCCAGCATTATTACAGCAGTAAGCCCAAGTGGTATTATTATGTGGTAAAAATCCCAAATAGGAGGATAACTTGTCATGCATGTTCAGGCTGCGTTTCGAACCCGCAACCTCTAGAATCTCTGTGTTCACAGAGTGCCGCCTTTACCACTGAGCTACCGGGACAGACGAAGTGGCATTATCCTAGCTGTAAGAAAAATTATCTTCAAATAAAAATAAGAACGAAGAATGACAGGGTCAAAGTCGGACTTTTTCAAAAAGGTACAAAATCTCACTTACGTTTTTGGTTCCTCTTACGGGTACACAAAGAATTTTGCAACGGACCATGCAGCAGGAAACATATTACTACACTCAAATACATAAACTTGAAAACACCTTTCTGACAGCAGCCCATTTTTTTAAACAAAAATAGATATCTGAACGTAGTATAGAGTAAAATACAGTCCTTAATAGCCTCCAAAATGGGTGAAACGTAAAATATTTACGATTTCTAAGGAATTATCTACATTTTCTCAAAAAAATGTTTAACAAAACACTTGAAAAAGACGAAAAACTATTGTATGTGCTAAAATTTCTTCTATTTAACTCAGTTCGTTGGTAACAAAATGGAATAAACGTAAAATACTTCCGATTTCTAATATTAGAAATTCCGATTAGGAAGTAAAAAGATTTTCTCAATGTTTTTTTTACCAAAACACTTGTCAGATACAAAAGCACTATTGTACGTGCTGAAATTTCGTCTTTTTAACTCAGCTAACTAATATTCTTTCCGAGAAATTTATAATATTAGATCGGAAGTATTGTGTTCGTTTTTGTAAAAAAAAATATTTTTTTGCTCCGATTTTTTTTTCTGTTCCTTCCTCTTGAAGGAGCTTCAACCAAGTCATTGATCTTATCGATTATAATAAGATTGCGCATGATCTAACTGAACTATTTGTACGGGTACAGATATAATCAGCTAATCTAATCTAATCGATCAGTGTCTAAAGATAATCCGTTCCTCTTCTTCGGATAATGATCTTCACCTTTGATCTTACTAATGAACACTTCCACCAACAAAATAAGACTCCTACAGTTTTTTCATTACAAAGTTGCTTGTTATTTGGCCCATAGAATCATTAAGGCCCCTAAGCCTTAATGATTCTATGGGCCGAATAGCATAGCACTGCTGTAGAGGTGCAGTTGTGCTATAAGCTATTAGATATGTTTTTGTCAAAGATACCTCTATAATTCTTATTTATTTATGTATAAACAATTTAAACCATGCATTATTTATCTTATGTTATAAAATGTTTTGTTTGTGTGTGTGTATGTTTATTTATTTATAACTCGAGAACCGCAGGATTGAGCTGAAATGTCGTATGGTTGCCAATGACTGGCTCAGAAAGGCTCTATCCAAAATGTCCATTTTTTTTTTTTTAAATTGAGCTTTTCAGTCTCCAATCTGGCCGTCCCAATAGATTTCTGGAATAAGAATTCCTAGAGCTGATCCTTTCAGCATTTTCAACTTTCCACAAATATTTCTTCGTTCCCACGTGCTATAGAATAAAATAAGGATCGGTTTAAATTAAAATGAAATGAAATTTCTTAATCATTTTTTCATTGTTTCTATCCTTAGAAAATTAAGACAGTGAAAAAGAGTCTCAATTGAATTAAATTTGCCAGTCAGTGTAGTTACCTATATTATAAATATCACAATTATCACATAATACCTATACGACTACCTATTATAGGTATCACCTAGCGAAATTGATGGACAGATGGACATATTTGGCATCGAGCCCCCCTTAAAGTTTTTAATCATGTTACCTGAGAAAACAATAAAAATGTAGGTAAGTACTGTAAAAAACTCCCTAATAACACCTTGAACTTTTAATTGTCAATCGTGTCTTGTAAATCACCTAACATATTTACTTTAAAAAAATCTAATATACACTTGCGAGCAATGAAACTAGGACACTTAAAAATTCTAAGTTTTTAACTCGCCGATAATTTTCTCCTGAAACATATTGATTTCATTTGAAAGGTAATTTTGTTTTCTTTTATTTAAAGGAAAAATTAGGAAGATTGGACAACTCATTTCAAAGTAACAGGGTGGAATGTAAAAAATGTCAAAAAAGAATACATTTGGGTTTAACAAAGTCATTATAAACATTTTATTTTTTACAATTTTTTAACATTTTCAAGGTTTTCAGTAGTTTGTGTTTCCCCCCCTGGCCCTAATTACTGCTTCCAGTCGGTTTTTCATTGAAAAGATCAGATTTTTACCAACCTGTTGAAGTAAATTGTCCCACTCCTCCCTTAGTGCCATTTTGAGCTCCACTGTGGTCACAGGAGAAGGATTTCTAGCTCGGAATTTTCTCTTTAGCATATCCCATAAATATTCAATGGGATTTAGATCCGGACTGTTTGCAGGCCAGACCAAAGTATCAATTCCATCCTCTAGGTAACTAGTGACAATGATTGCCTTGTGCGGTCGGGCGTTGTCATGCATGAGGACAAATTCTTCTCCATAAAATGCAGCAAAAGGTATCACCTGGTCTTCCAGCACTTTCTCTTTGTACCTTTCTGTCGTCCAACTTCCCCCCACTAGTCCACAATTGATGAAAACAATGTCCGATTTAACTTCTGATGTAATTACACCCCAGAACATACAGGAACCACCACCAAATGCCACAGTTTCCTTGATACAGCATTGAGCAAACGGCTCCCCAGGTCTTCGGTATACTTTTTCTCGCCTGTCATTCACATACAAGCATGCCCGGCTCTCATCCGTAAACAATACGTGGCTCCATTGCTCATGGGTCCAATTGACATGTTGGAGTGCGAAGTCCAGGCGTGCTTGTCGGTGATGTGGGGCCAGCCTGGGGCCTGTAGCAGCTCTTTTGGGGGTCAAGTTTTTCTCCCTCAGTCTTCTCCTAACTGTCCACTCGCTAACAGCTACATCCCGTGTCCTCTGCAGCTCGTGCTGGACACGAACTGCGGAAATGTGACGATTTCTCAGAGAGGTCATCATGATGAATCGGTCATCTTGAGCTGTTGTTTTGCGGGTGCGACCTGATCCTGGTCTGCGATTGAAGCTATTGGTCTCCTTGTACCTCTTAAAAAGTCTGCTGACTGTAGAATTGCTGATGTTGAGCTGATTTGCAACATTTCTCACTGATAAACCACTTTCAAGCAAAGCAACCACACTTGAAGCTACTTCAGGAGCTGTGTCCATTTTCACAGAACAACTGATACTGATATGATGTAGAAAATTCATCATTTGAATAGCAAAAGAAAGAAAAATGCTGGCCAAAATTGTTTAAAATGAAATTTTCACGTATTCTACAGATTTTAAAAAAAGGTTACCTTCTTGTTGATTTGGAGTGGTCTGTCTAAAATTGCCATAACTCGTTAAAAATAAAGCCGATTCGAATGAAACAAACTGTGTTTGAGACATGAAAAAAATTACTTTTCAGTTAGGTATAACACTGGGCCTAAAAAGCATGCATCGCGTCACAGCGATAGTAGAATTTAGAAGGAAACAAGTGTCCTAGTTTCATTGCTCGCAAGTGTATATAGAACATTCATCATCATAGGGTGGCGTCATCGTGAACGATGGTAGCCAGACAGTGGAGGAATGACTTAGCACTTTACCACTGTCTTTACAAGGAGGCTTGACAAGGGCCCCCAGAACCAAGCCAATGCTGGTCTACTCCCTGTTTATAGTCCCCCAGCCAGACTGCTGGTCTACTCCCTGTTAGTCGCCCAGCAAGACAAGTTTAGGTATACTGAAAATTATTCCTTTTGAGAAAATATCTTGAATTAAAAATAACAGTTAGTTTTATTAGTTTATAAAAAAATATTTTATTTGAATATGTTATACTTAAAAAGAAAGAGAAAAATATAACTATTTACATAATAGTAGGTAGGTTCCTGCAGTGGATCTGTAGTCAAAAAATAAGTTCACTATGCGACACTGAACTTTTCATCCTGATTTTGTTAAAGTCGAACCTGGGTATATGAGAAACCTGGATATAAGAGAACTGGTTATAAAAGAAACCTGGATATAAGAGAACTGGGTATAAGAGAACCTGGATATAAGAGAACTGGGTATAAGAGAATTGGGTATAAGAGAAACCTGGACGAAAGAGAACTGAGCTTAAGAGAAACCTGGATATAAGAGAACAATTTCCTGGTCAAATTTATACCTCTCTAATAGGGAAAAGAACCTCTTCATAAGAGAAACCTGGATATTGGGAAAAAATTCTGGTCCGTTGTGTTCCCTCTGTACTTCTCTTAGATTCAGGTTCGACAAATCGACATGTCACAGAGGTTCTGTTTTAAGGAAGGGATGGAACGTTGTTCCACGGAATCTAATTTTTTGGGAGGTAAAGCTTCCCAAAAAATTTCAAGATCTTCTGTCAAAAATTTTTCAAGATCTTTGTCAAAAGCTCCTCGGAATCCTACTTATTTTGGGTTTTTTCTCTTTTTTTTTTTCTCAATATCTTCTTCTAAGGAAATTAAATCGTTTCAGTTTTGCGAGATCCTACTTTTTTCAAGGCGCGTCCGCATAGTCTTCTTTCAGCCACTCCCCAATCAAATGGTTGATGCGGGTGCGCGCCTCCTTGAGCTCGGGAAGGTCCGTGTCAGCTGGCGGGTCCATGTTGGCGCAGTGGGCGGTGCCTGGGGAGAGATAGCGGGGGGTTTTTTTTTATATGAAATCAACTGCATTCTTAACTTTTGTTATAATGTGCATCGTATTTTTTTTAACACTTTATTAATATGAAGAATAACCTTAAATTCTTCTCTGGAAACGGAAGACTAAATCGATCAAGCTCTTGAAGATCTTGTTGATGCTATACAAAAGTCTGCGTGGGACAATACGCCTCAAGTTTCCAAGAAACTTCATGGAATAAATTACCCCAAAGAAATTGTTACACTCATAAAAGAAAAAAGGAGAGCACGGAAGAAGTGGCAGAACACTCGCTACCATCTGCATAAAACAATTTACAATAAGTTATCAGAAAAGGTGCGTAAAGAAATACAAGATTTAAAAAAGGAATCAATTAATGCCTTTCTTAGCGAGCTTTCCCCAGATCAAAATTCAGACTACTCATTATGGAAAGCCATTAAACCACTCAAAAGACCCATTATTCAATCTCCATCATTGAGAGACTCGGAGGGTAAATGGATCCGTGATATTAATAATAAATGTCAACTATTTGCTAAATACTTATCAAAAATATTTAATCATAACGAATCAGATTCAAATGAACAACCTCTTTCACATATGCTATATCAAGAAGAGGATTACTATATCCCTTGCATAACAGTAAGAGAGCTACAGAGAACAATTGATAAAGAAATTAATCCAAAAAATCCCCTGGATATGACTTAATAACAGGTCAAATCCTCAAGGAACTCCATCGGAAAGCTTGCGTTAGGCTAACACAAATCATAAACGCTGCCTTCAAGATACAATACGTGCCGCAATTATGGAAAATTGCTGAAGTAATCATGATTCAGAAACCAGGACAACAACCCGAGGAGCTGAAGTCTTATAGACCCATTTCTCTGCTCCCTGTGCTATCAAAATTGTTCGAAAAACTTTTATACAAGCGTTTAACATCAGTCATTTCTGACAACAAACTTATACCAGACCATCAGTTTGGGTTCAGAACAAAACACTCTACCATAGAACAAGTGCACAGACTTGTACATCTGATAGAAAAATCAATAGAAGAAAAGAAAGTATGCTCCGCAGTATTTCTAGACGTAACTAAAGCTTTTGATAAAGTATGGCACGAAGGCTTGACATTCAAGTTGAAAAAAATGTTGCCAGAAAAACTTGCAAAAATTCTTGAATCATACCTCTCAAATCGGTATTTTAGAATTAAACATGAAGATGCATATTCTGAACTGCAAGAAATATGCGCAGGCGTTCCCCAAGGAAGCGTACTTGGACCAGTCTTATACCTATTATACACATGTGACATGCCTCAGGAAGAAGAAAACACTATTGCAGTATTGCCACATTTGCTGATGACACAGCATTTTTGGTAGTTGGAGATAATGTTGAAAGCGACGCGACGTAAAAAAAAACTTACCATTGATGTAGATGGCGGGTGCCTGGTTGGACCGGGTCTGGTAGATGCCCAGTGCGTGCCAAGGGTCTTTGGACCCGTGAACGAACACCACACGGGTTACTTCCAGCTTCAGCGCTCCGTACATGGTGTTGGTCCTCTCTACAGCTTCGTCGAGAAGTTTCCGAGAGAATCTGAAATGATTAATAATAAAGTAAATAAATAAATATATAGATAATAATAATAAATAATAATAAAAAAAAAGTATTGAACTGAATCAGAAGATGCATTTTTAATCCTGAGGTCTCCAAACTTGGATTAAAAACGAGAAGATGATGATGTATCAAAATAAAATATATACCTATGATAATAATATCGCATCTAAGGAACTTTTGGAGGTCACCAATTAGTGTCCCCTTTAGAGCTTTGAAAATGATCCTTGAACAGATTTTTCCGGCGTCAGTTGTGCTTGAGAATAATATTATTTGTACTGCCCGATTAGGACAATTAAGTCCCATTACTCCAGCAGTAAACCCAAGACAATCCAAGACATATTATTATGTGGTGAAAATCCCAAATGGGAGGATAACTTGTCATGTCCCGGCTGGGTTTCGAACCAGCAACCTCTGGTATTTCTGGATTCGCAGAGTGCCACCTTTATCACTGAGCTACCGGGACATTATATTGCATCATGATCTGTAAATTATACATTTATTCAAAAGTACATAAAAGAATAATAAGATTACAGACTTCTTCAATCTGTAACGCCAGCCTCCGTGGCTTAATGGTTGTGACTACTGCCCGTAGTCCAGAGATCCCGAGTTCGATCCCCGGTTGGAGCAGACTTTTAGAAGATTTGTTCCCAAAAACGTGAGGCTGGCATTTCCGGCCCTACCCAGGCTGGGTGAAGTTAATGTGGGTAGCTGGTACGATTCCCAGCGAATGGAGGGTAACACCCCCGTCCAGATCAGGACGTTAAACCAAATAGAATCGTTGGCGTTAGGAAGGGCATCCAGCCATAAAAAAAACGTGCTCCACCCTACCAACCTGAACCATGAGGTTCAACAAAGCCGACCCCAAAAGCAACATAATCTAATATGGGACTAAAGCAAGGGAGATATATAGTCTAAGACTACTACAATCTCAGCTGAGGGAAGAGCCGAAAGCATACTTGCTGCATTCCCCCTCTGCACCGCCAGGCTGAGACGCTGTTTCAGGTGGATTTTTGATCTGGGATCCCCCGTGATATACACTATTTTTTTTCCCAACACATAGTGATGATTTATCAGTTATCTTATTTGTGATTATCACTTTTGTGATATTACAACTACAAAATCTACGCTGAAACCGGGACTTGAACCTCCGACCTCTAGGTTACAAGTCCGCCGGCATGGTTTATATTATAGTTAACGTAGTCACCGTGGCCGAGTGAGTTAGCACGCATAGGGAAACTATCTTAAACAGTACGCCATCCGTGACGCCATATTACAAAAATGTCTATTGATTCCGCCCTAAGTCTTAAGCTTGTTGGTCAATTACTTTTCTTATCCTATGATATGGAAAGAATTGTATTTTGTTTCTTTTTGATTACTATTAAATATAATAATTTCTATTACCAACATCAGTAGCTTCATCGATAAGGCAGCGGACTTGTAATCTGGAGGTCCGTGGTTCAAGTCCCGGTTTCAGCGTAGATTTAGTAAAGTGAGTTTGAGTAGTTGTGATATCACAAAAGTGATCGACACAAATATGATAACTTTTTTTTTATTAATTACTTCCGAGAAATTTCTAATATTAGAAATCGGAAGTATTGTTTTCGTTTTTGTAAAAAAAAATATTTTTTTGCTCCGATTTCAATTTTTTTCAGATTTCTGGACGTTTCATAACCTCCTGAGCAAATTTGGTTTTGTGTCTGTCTGTCGGTCTGTCGTTCTGTCGGTCTGTTAAAACGATTCCTTGTAACGCGCAAATCTCGGAAACTACTCGACCAATTTTGATGAAATTTTGCACACATCTAGGAGACATTCTGTAGATGGTCCCATTTTAAATTCATCGAATTCGTACTAGCGGTTCTTGGTGAAAGAGCCCATGCGCCTGACCACTAACTTTTTACTTAAACGCTTATATCTCGTGAACGGTACACCCGATTTTAATGAAATTTTGTGTGTGTATGCATATAATTGTTTTACATAGGCTATTTATATATATTTTTTAATTAATTATAATTAGACTCTGATATTTAAGAAAATCCGAAATTTTGGACAAAAAAGTCAAAAAATAAGGACCACGACTTGCCGATACAGAAATTTTTGTGGAATCTAGAATGTAGAAAAAACGATTTTGTACCATATAAAACAAATTTGAAGAAAATCGGTGCAGTCGTTTTGGAGATACAAGTAATTTAGTATAAAATCTCAAAATTGGCACGTGTTAACAATGTGGAACAATCACGAGGAAGTATAGAGTCCATAATTGGCAGTGTTTTTTTATTTACCTTGGCCCAAAAACGTCTTCACACTCCTGAGTGAAGTATTCAACGGGAAACTCGCGCCCAAACACATGACTCTTCTGACTCGACGTCATATAGAATCCGAACTCCGTGCAGGTCTGATAGAACCACTGTCGACCTGCTGAAAGAAGGCGAAACCAAAGTTCAAAGAGCGCGCGATTAGCTCAATGGTTAAGCACTCGCTTCCCATGCAGAAGGTCCCGCGTTCGATGAAAATTTGTATTCTTAATTTGGTTACAATTGTTTGTAAGGGATACCTTCCGGGGCGATCGTGTTGACCCAGTACCTAAATGGGAAGTATTGTGTCACTTCTCGCCTATCAGAGGGGAGGCATACTACGGGATGGGCAGGCTAAAACCCAGACCACAAGCGTCTACAGTAGCTCCTGTTTCATGGCTACAAAATAAAAAAGGCTGTGAAACACTCATCTTTAATAAAAAAAAACTCAAGCCCGCCGGGATATGACCATGCAGTTCAAAGCCACCCACCCAAACACCAGCTTATTTGCTCAAATGGGTATTTAATACTTATTATAAGTGGTAAAGGCGGCACTCTGTGAATCCAGAGATTCCAGAGGTCTAGGGTTCTCAGAGTAAAGCCTTTACCACTGAGCTACCGCGACAGACATTGATCACAATGGTGATGTCACAGTTATTCAAACTAGCCTTACTAAATATTTTCCATACTAAGGAGTCCCTCCAATCATAGACCTTCCTATCCTATAACAATACACAAGACCTGTTTGACTGCTGGAGTAAAGGGACTTTTCAGTCTTACCTAGGCAGTATAAACAAGGTGTTACACACACTGTATAACTGTATATCCTTACTCCTTACCCCTAACAACCTGTATTCAAGTCGAAGACAAGCCTCAACTTCGTTGTAGCAGGCTCTCGAACTTCCAGCATCGAGAGTCTGCCCTCAGTACACCTCTATCATTCAATGTAAGTGAACGGAACAATATTAGCCCCATCATAGTCCATTGCTCAAACCAAGAAAGCTAACAATCCAAAGGACACATCTTTTATACAGTCATCCGTGTCCCCTTATCCTTGCTATCGAACACAAGATATATTCTATTCTATTGTTGGCTGGATATGCCAAACTTCTTCGACAGGAAAGTAGCCAATTCTCTCCACCTGGGAATTCCAGTGAACTTCACCCAGCCTGTGCTGGGTCCGATATCTTACCTCCATTCGATCCTGAACTGTTCAAGGATTCGTTTCTCACAATCTCGATTGTGCCCTCGTAAGAGTAGTCTAAACAGCCTTCTGTCAGACGATTCACGGAGGCATATCTCTCGATCTGAAAATTTATATATTATAAAAAAACATGTTGAAAAGATAATTAGACTCGGTGCGTTAGGTAAATGACATTATGGTAAATTTCTGGCTGGGGGAAGTTAAACAGGGAGAAGACCAGTGTCTCGCTAGAGGACTATAAACAGAGAACAGACTAGCCAACCTTTACAAACCAGGCTAGCTTGCAGTTTCCTAAGGGTTTAATGACTTATAGAGAAAGAAAGTCCAAGTCTTCATGATGGTTGATCGCACATAGAAATATGTGGTTCAGGACGAGCCAACTTTGAATTAAAGTTGACTGAAGACCATCACTCACCCCTACAGCTGTAGCCAAGTTGGCTACAACAACAACAACAACATGGTAAATGACATTTATTTAGTACATAATTAGCTAATAAAAATGGTACAAAATAAACTGCTGGGTCGAAGGAATTCAGGCAGTGCATTTAAATCCCAATGATTTATTTGTAAGAAAATACAATTGTGTGTACAATTTAAAATAAAAAATAAAAATGCCTTTTAAAAAACACATCTCGGGAATTTCAAACATTCTTTCAGAAATTTTGGTCTGATTATTGTGTGGCCAAATGCCCCGGCTGGGTTTCGAACCCACGACCTCCGAATTACCAGACAGACGCATTGATTCCTGAGCTACCTACAGCCTACAGGGGCAGAAGAAAAAAGTTGTTCAGGAGGTTTTTGAAACATCTAGAAATATAAAGAAAATAAAAAATTGAAATCGGAGCAAATTTTTTTTTTACAAACACGAACACAATGGTTCCGATTTCTAATATTAGCAACTTCTCGGAAGTAATACTTACAGGTGTCACTGTGTCAGAGCGAGTTAGCGCGCTAGGCATTGCACACATGGTGACCTGGGTTCGATTCCCAGCGGGGGAGGATTTTTTCTGCTCTGTACTTGGATGTTCGGGGTCCACTCATACCTCGTGAGGAAAAATGAGTAGCTGCTTTAATGTGAAGCAGCGACCAGTGGCAGAATCTTAGGCAAAAAAATAATACAAGGTATTGAAAATTAAAGTGGTAAAGTCCTATGATTCTGCGCTACCCACTAAAATTGTGACATAATAACACAAAGAAAAAGCATTTATTATTATTATTATTATTACAGGTGTTTGAGTCTCGTTCATCATGATCTCACAGAGAGTGTCTACGGTGATATCCTCGCCCTCTGGCTTGGCTCGGGCCTCTGTCACGCCGTCAAAGTTGCTCGCCAGACTTTCCACAAAGGTCGACACATCTTTGCTGTTCTCAACGTCGAGTGGTTCGCATAAACTGCAACGGAAGAAATAACAAATATATTTTAGCGCACGAATAGCTCAGTGGTTAAGCACCCGCTTGCCATGCGGAAGGTCCCGGGTTCAACCCCCGCGCCGACAAAAAATTGTATTCAAAATTTGGTTACAGTTGTTTGCAAGGGATACCTTCCGGTGCGCTCGTGTTGACCCAGCACCTAAATGGTAAGTACGGGATGGGCAGGCTACAACACATACCACAAGCGTAGCTCCTGTTTCATGGCTACGAAAAAAAGGCTTTGAAACACTCATCTTTTTATTTAAAAAAATTGCTATAGCAAATATAAGTGTTGGGTGGAAGATATTGCCATAGGCAATAACTCCGCCCTTTCAAACTCTCGATCTCTGGACTACGGGCAGTAGTCACAACCGTTACGCCACGGAGGCTGGCCCACGTCACATACAAACAAATGTATGACAGTAAAAAATCTCCAAACAAATAATAATACTCTTTAGTAGAAGGTTACCACCAGGTGAGGTTAATGCTCAGAGCATTTTCTACCACCTAAACCTCAGAGTCTTATTATTATGTGGTCACAAACTCAAATTAATGAGGAAAAATTCATGCACTGGCTGGGATTCGAACCAACGCATCCCTGCGCTACCTGGAATACTAGACTAGCGCCTTGACCACTTGACTACCAAAGCTCAAAGAACTCACTTCAACACTTTGTCGAGGTACTTTTCTACCACCTAAACCTCAAATTATTATTATGCGGTCACAAACTCAAATTAATGAGGAAAAATTCATGCACTGGCTGGGATTCGAACCAACGCATCCCTGCGCTACCTGGAATACTAGACTAGCGCCTTGACCACTTGACTACCAAAGCTCAAAGAACTCACTTCAACACTTTGTCGAGGTACTTTTCTACCACCTAAACCTCAAATTATTATTATGCGGTCACAAACTCAAATTAATGAGGAAAAATTCATGCACTGGGTGGGATTCAAACCAACGGATCCCTGCGCTACCTGGATTTCCTGACTATTATTATTAATATAGTAAGCTTTATTAGGTATAGAACAAAAATATATATACATATAGTAAAATAGAATGAAATTATAAAGAAAAACAATAAGATTAAGCAAAGATACAGGAACAAAAAAAAAAGGAGAATGAAGTTAATGTCCTACCTAAAGGGCGGGGTTATTGCCTGTGGCAATCTCTTCCACCCAACCCTTGACCACTTGACTACCAGTGCACAAAGAACTCACTTGAACAGTTCGTCGAGGTACTTGGCTTTGTCTGGACTCTTCAAGTGTTCGCTGATGTTAGCAGTAGCGGATTGGACCGCTTGTAGACACTTGGGACTCACTGTGGCCAAAGATTCGGCCACTACCTGGTAGTACTCTGGAAGGAGGAAATGAAAGCAGTACGGGGTTAGGTGTACAAAAGATATTGTACTTCAAGGGGAATGTAATAAAAAAAGCTGTAGAATGAAATTAAATCAACTTATTATTATTAGTGGCAGAGAATGCCCATAGCATTAACTTCGCCTCGGATCACAAAACAATTGTAATTAAAAATTAAATTGTTCTTTATTTTTTTGTACATATTTCTAAGTTTTTTTAAAAAAATTTATTGTTAGTAATTAGTTGTTGTTGATTTTTTTTTTTTAAAGTGGGGTTTAACGTCGCTTTCAACTGCCATGGTCATATCACGACGGGGGTTTTACCCTCCATTCGCAGGAAACTCACAAACCTGCTACTCACATTGACCTCACCCAGCCTGAGTGGGGCCGGGAAAAGCCAGCGTCACGAGAGTTAGAATTTGAATGGTCACCCATCCAAGTCTTAACCTCGCTGGATGTCGCTTAACTTCGGTGTTCTGAAGGGAACCGGTGCATTCAACATGCCATCGACGCTGGCTACTTGTTGTTGATTGTTTTGTAAAAAATAAAATAAAGTGATAATATTTTATCATTGTCACCTCCATCACAAGATTTTCATTTTTTGAAGTTGGGTTTACCCTTAAGGTAGGATCACACGATATGGTAGAGCGACATATAATATGGCAATCTCCCTTGCCATAGCGTGTGATCGGTCTCTGTTTACATGACCATAGAACTATTTGGGTCTAAGGCAACAAGTTTTTTCTATGGTGCCATAGACGTATGGCAGGATCTATGGCATTCGTGTGAGTGCTTCATCACACACACTGCATGGTCTACAATATGATATGGTAACGACTGGCAGGCTTGTCTATGGCAAGGGGGAAGACATACAATGCCATAGAGTTTTTGCCACATTATATGGCATCGTGTGAGTGCCATATATTATAATTATGTGCCATTCGTTTATTTTTTTTCTCGCCATAGAAAATATGGCATCTGTGCCATATACAGGGTGGGGCAAAAGTCTGGAAACCCCTGAATAACTTTCGAATGGCTTCTTCGGTAAAATTAAAATTTTGTACGGTAAACCGGGCTAATAAGACCTTCTTTTAGAGTCGGGTCGATTTTTGTTACCGGCCCCCATGTCGGGGCCAGGGGGGCCAACTTCATTTTTTTAAATACGAACACCCACCTTGCGATACATTTTTGAAAAGGTCTTTAAATAACAAATACATTGGTACAATTTTTATTTTTTTAATATTAACTGTTTGCAAATGGCGTCCAACTTTCTGTATGCAGTAAAGTCTGGAAACCCCTGAATATCTTTCGAAATGGCTTTCTCAGTAAATTAAAAATTGTGTACGGTAATCCTTGGTAATTAGACCTGATATTAGAATGGGACCGATTTTTTTTTTACCGGCCCCCATGTCGGGGCCAGGGAGGCCAACTTCATTTTTTTTTAATACAAAACACCACCTTGCGATACATTTTTGGAAAGGTCTAATTATCCCGACTTACCGTGCACAATTTTAAATTTACTGAGAAAGCCCTTTCAAAAGATATTCAGGGGTTTCCAGACTTTACTCCATACACAAAGTTGGACGCCATTTGCAAACAGTTAATATTAAAAAAATAAAATTTGCACCAATGTATTTCTTATTTAAAGACCTTTCCAAAAATGTATCGCAAGGTGGGGGTTCGTATTTAAAAAAATGAAGTTGGCCCCCCTGGCCCCGACATGGGGACCGGTAACAAAAATCGATCCCACTCTAAAAGAAGGTCTTATTAGCCCGGTTTACCTTACAAAATTTTAATTTTACCGAAGAAGCCATTCGAAAGTTATTCAGGGGTTTCCAGACTTTTGCCCCACCCTGTAGTATAGTATAGTAGTATATTATAGTAGTGCTTTATTTAGACTGTCAGCTCGAGACAGGGAGTCCCATTATGCAAACAGTTTAATATAGCACCTCTTTATTTATTGTAAATTTAATACAGGATAATATTATAACTAGAAAAACATAATAACTAGAAATTATAACTAGAAAAATATAGTGTGATCCTACTTTTATTGTTTGTTAATGATGTTATTTTGAGCGAATAATTACATAGTAATTGATAATAAAAAATAAAAAAAATAAAAAAATAAAAAAAAACGAGTAAGGTTCAATGTTTACCTGAAAAATCGAGCACCGCCCTCAGGGGCCCACTGGTGGACACGGCACCGTGCACCAGATGCGGGTACTTGTACCGGAGCCAGGCGGCCAGGGAGCCGGGGTAGGAGCCGCCGAACGCTATCCACCGCGTGTCCGCCGGGAGCCTCTCCCGGGCGGTGGTGGTGGTGATGAAGGACGCCAAGTCCGCGAGGGCCTGCTCGGAGCTCAGGTACTGGAGACTGGCCACGGACAGATCCCTGGGGACCAGACAGGCGTTATCACTACGTTATTAATTATAAGGGTTGGGTGGAAGAGATTGCCATAGGCAATAACCCCGCCCTTTAGTTAGGATATATGTATATATTTTGTTTATTTTTTTTCTTGTTTATATTATTAATATTGTCAATTTTTATATTTAAAATTTTATAGGCGTTATCACTACGTTATTTCCAGACAGGCGTTATCACTACGTTGTTTCCAGACAGGCGCTATCACTACGTTATTTCCAGATAGGGTTGGGTAGAAGAGATTGCCATAGGCAATAACCCCGCCCTTTAGTTAGGACATATGTTTTTAAATATTTTCTATTCTTTTTCATTATTATTGTATATATTATTTTTTTCATTTTTTCACTGTTAAAATTATTATTTATATGTACATAATGTCCTTTTGTATCTAATAAACAATTATATAATAATAATATTATTTCTAGACAGGCGTTATCACTACGTTATTTCCAGACAGGCGTTATCACTACGTTATTTCCAGACAGGCGTTATCACTACGTTAATTCCAGACAGGCGTTATCACTACGTTATTTCCAGACAGGCGTTATCAGTACGTTATTTCCAGACAGGCGTTATCAGTACGTTATTTCCAGACAGGCGTTATCACTACGTTATTTCCAGACAGGCGTTATCACTACGTTATTTCCAGACAGGCGTTATCACTACATTATTTCCAGACAGGCGTTATCACTACGTTATTTCCACACAGGCGTTATCACTACGTTATTTCCAGACAGGCGTTATCACTACGTTATTTCCAGACAGGCGTTATCACGATGTTATTTCCAGACAGGCGTTATCACGATGTTATTTCCAGACAGGCGTTATCACTACGTTATTTCCAGACAGGCGTTATCACTACTTTATTTCCAGACAGGCGTTATCACTACGTTATTTCCACATAGGCATTATCACTACGTTATTTCCAGACAGGCGTTATCACTACGTTATTTCCAGACAGGCGTGATCACTACGTTATTTCCAGACAGGCGCTTTCACTACGTTATTTCCAGAAAGATGTTATCACTACGTTATTTCCAGACAGGCGTTATCACTACGTTATTTCCAGACAGGCGTTACCACTACGTTATTTCTACATAGGCGTTATCACTACGTTATTTCCAGATAGGCGTTATCACTACGTTAATTCCAGACAGGCGTTATCACGCCGTTTTTTTTTTTTTTTTTTTTTTTTTTTCAACTTTATTTTTACAATAAACATTAAACAATTCACATAATAAGTAGTTATAATATAGATAAGGGTATTTAAAGTAAGTATACTTTTACATTATTATGGACTGAGTAATTTACATATTATATTATTATGTGTGTTGTATTAAATTAATTAAAGTTCAGGTATTTACACCCAATAAGCTTAGAGCTTGAGCTGGGTGAAAGAGTATAGTGATTAAATAAATTGAAAATTAAAAATAAATAAATTGAAAATTAAAAAAGTGAAAATATATTCTTTTTTTTTCCCCCCTTTTAGTTAATAGGTAGTTTAATTTTATATCCCCTTATTTCTCATCTTATCAATCCATATTATGTAAAATATATGTATGTTCAAATATATAATAAGATAATACCATAATAATAATCATATGATTGACATAATATATATAGGTGTTTTTAATATTTTTTCTCTTATTCTGTCTTATGTAGAGATATATTTAATATCTTCATAATTTTTAAAAATCCATTCTTTGGCTACTTTTTTGTGCAGCATTTTGCTGAGGTCTAAATTTCTAATGATTGGAGGTAACTCTTTTATTTATTTAAACATAAGTACAACAAGTCTAAAAAAGGAACCACCCCGGAACTCTAAGTATATATTTCAACTCAGGGTGATTGACTTTTATTAATTGCCGATTTTTCCCACCAGGCGACAAGTATTTTATCCGTAGTTCGGGGTGGTCCCTATACAGGGCTTTTTGAAATTAAAAAACACAGTGTACAAAAACATTAAAAACATCTGAAACTCAAACAAGAAACATAAGGTTAGTGACATCATGTCATAATAGTAGCAACAAAACAACATTTCAAATAAACAACTAAAATATCTTAGAAAACTAGTAAGAACGTCCAGGCTTAAGTCAATTGAGTAAAGATAGCTTTATACATATACATGACTACACGTGATATCGACACACAGGCATGATAGTGTTGAGGTTAATGTTAGAATCTCACTAGATAATGTTATACATAAGTATAACAATCCGTAACGTTCTAATGAAACCTACCTTTCCATCCCGCCGTAAGTCAGAGATTAAACCCGGACGTCTTTAAAAGCCGCTCTTGGTCCTCTCTCTGTCTCATGACAAGGTTGGAAAATCTGGCAACCAGGTTCCATTCTTTTTCCCCTACTAGCATGGTTTTAACCATGTTTTCAGGTGAAAGGGTTTCACCTAGCTGTCCCTGTAGCTGAAACCTTTCAGTTGCCCATCTGACGCATTCAAAAACAGCATGTTGAGGGGTATCGTCGGGATTATCACAGAATAGGCATTTTGGGTCTCTTCTCCTCTTAAACCTAAACAAATAGGAACCAAAACAGCCGTGTCCTGTCAGAATTTGTGTCAAATGATAATCTGTTTGTCCATGTCTTCTGTTATACCAAGGTCTAATATCTGGAATAAGGGTTCTGGTCCATTGTCCCAGATCACTTATACACCATCTCTCCTGCCATTCGTCAATTATATTGTCTCTTATTTCTGATCTCTCTGAACTACTCTTTCCATAACCTTCACTTCTCTCTTTAGCCTTTAAATCAATAGGTATAGTTGACGCTACCACGCTGAGAGCAGGATTAGAGACTGTTCGATAAGATCGTGCTATTCTAATTAGCATTTTTCTCTGTGCTTTAATAAGAAAGTCTCTATACTTCTGAACTCTCAGACTCGGTGCCCAGATTGGGGCAGCATACAAAAGCACAGATTCAAATGATCCACTTAGGGTCTTTCTTTTCTTTTCGCCGGCACCACCAACGTTTGACATGATTCTTGCTAGACTTGTAGTAACTTTGTCTGCTTTGGCGCTAACATAATTCATGTGTGCACCAAAAGTTAAACGATAATCAAGAATCACGCCAAGGTACTTAATTTCCTTTTTAATAGGTACATTTTCTCCCATGACGCGTATGTCTAGTGACCTACATCTCTTTTGATTGGAGGTAACTGATTATACATAAGTGCACCACGGTATAGAAAAGAGTTTTTAGAGAATTCACTTTTAACCTGGGGAACTAATATGGGTTGATCAACACGAATGGAGTATGGGGTTTGTCTTGTTTCCCAGATATGAGCACACTTGATACAATATTTTAGAAGCTTTAAAAGGTAAAGTTTTTTTAGTGTTAATAATTTCAAGTTTTCATACAGGATTATGGCACTTGATCTTCTCTCTCTTTTTAAAATAATTCTAAGAATAGTGTTCTGTGCTCTATCCACTTTTATAGTTTCACTAGCATACGCCTTACCCCATATTACAAGTCCATATTCAATAATTGATTGAATCAGTGCATAGTATAGCATTTTTTTAATATTAATTGAAGCCATGTTTTTAAGTTTAATGAAGATGGATGAGATATAGCGTATTTTATTAGCAATATTTAGTATGTGTTGTTTGAATTTAAGGTGTTGATCAACAAGTATACCGAGGTATTTCACACATTCTTTTCTTTCTATTTCTGGGCAGTTACAGCCTGTAGTATTATCTGAACATGAATGTATGAATATCTCGGATGCTGTTGGTTGTCCAGTATTGGTGATAGAGAATGTGGTGTAGCATGTTTTAGCGGTATTTAATTTTAGGGACATACTGTCAAACCAATTTTTAATTTTTTTTAAATCTTCGTTTGCTATTCTATGAACTTCATCCTATGAATCAGCTTCGTAACATAGGGCAGTGTCGTCAGCAAAACTAAATATTTTGCTCTTGGTATTAAGGGGGAGGGATGATACAAAGCAGTTAAACAGAACAGGCGATATTACTGTACCTTGAATAAGGGAATATTCTCCAAGAGAGAGAGGTTCGCCCAATAGTCCATTAATTTTAACCCGTTGAGTCCTGTCGGAGAGGTAGGATCTGAACCAAGAGAGAGCGAAATTTTTTATTCCTAGTTTTTTTAGGGTCTCGATTAGTTATTTCCACATAGGCGTTATCACTACGTTATTTCCAGACAGGCGTTATCAATACGTTATTTCCAGATAGGCGTTATCACTACGTTATTTCCAGACAGGCGTTATCACTACGTTATTTCCAGACAGGCGTTATCACGATGTTATTTCCAGACAGGCGTTATCACTACGTTATTTCCAGACAGGCGTTATCACTACTTTATTTCCAGACAGGCGTTATCACTACGTTATTTCCAGACAGGCGTTATCACTACGTTATTTCCATATAGGCGTTATCACTACGTTATTTCCAGACAGGCGTTATCACTACGTTATTTCCAGACAGGCGTTATCACTACGTTATTTCCATATAGGCGTTATCACTACGTTATTTCCAGACAGGCGTTATCACTACGTTATTTCCAGATAGACGTTATCACTACGTTATTTCCAGACAGGCGTTATCACTACGTTATTTCCAGACAGGCGTTACCACTACGTTATTTCCACATAGGCGTTATCACTATATTATTTCCATATAGGCGTTATCACTACGTTATTTCCAGACAGGCGTTATCACTACGTTATTTCCAGACAGGCGTTATCACTACGTTATTTCCATATAGGCGTTATCACTACGTTATTTCCAGACAGGCGTTATCACTACGTTATTTCCAGATAGACGTTATCACTACGTTATTTCCAGACAGGCGTTATCACTACGTTATTTCCAGACAGGCGTTCCAGACAGGCGTTATCACTACGTTATTTCCACATAGGCATTATCACTACGTTATTTCCAGACAGGCGTTATCACTACGTTATTTCCAGACAGGCGTTATCACTACGTTATTTCCATATAGGCGTTATCACGACGTTATTTCCAGACAGGCGCTTTCACTACGTTATTTCCAGAAAGATGTTATCACTACGTTATTTCCAGACAGGCGTTATCACTACGTTATTTCCAGACAGGCGTTACCACTACGTTATTTCCACATAGGCGTTATCACTACGTTATTTCCAGATAGGCGTTATCACTACGTTAATTCCAGACAGGCGTTATCACGCCGTTATTTCCACATAGGCGTTATCACTACGTTATTTCCAGACAGGCGTTATCACTACGTTATTTCCAGATAGGCGTTATCACTACGTTATTTCCAGACAGGCGTTATCACTACGTTATTTCCAGACAGGCGTTATCACGATGTTATTTCCAGACAGGCGTTATCACTACGTTATTTCCAGACAGGCGTTATCACTATGTTATTTCCATATAGGCGTTATCACTACGTTATTTCCAGACAGGCGTTATCACTACGTTATTTCCAGACAGGCGTTATCACTACGTTATTTCCAGATAGACGTTATCACTACGTTATTTCCAGACAGGCGTTATCACTACGTTATTTCCAGACAGGCGTTACCACTACGTTATTTCCACATAGGCGTTATCACTATATTATTTTTAGATAGGCGTTATCACTACGTTAATTCCAGACAGGCGTTATCACTACGTTATTTCCACATAGGCGTTATCACTACGTTATTTCCAGACAGGCGTTATCACTACGTTATATCCAGATAGGCGTTATCACTACGTAATTTCCAGATAGGCGTTATCACTACGTTGTTTCCACACAGGCGTTATCACTACGTTATTTCCAGATAGACGTTATCACTACGTTATTTCCAGACAGGCGTTATCACTACGTTATTTCCAGACAGGCGTTACCACTACGTTATTTCCACATAGGCGTTATCACTATATTATTTCCAGATAGGCGTTATCACTACGTTTATTCCACATAGGCGTTATCACTACGTTATTTCCAGACAGGCGTTATCACTACGTTATTTCCAGACAGGCGTTATCACGATGTTATTTCCAGACAGGCGTTATCACTACGTTATTTCCAGACAGGCGTTATCACTACGTTATTTCCATATAGGCGTTATCACTACGTTATTTCCAGACAGGCGTTATCACTACGTTATTTCCAGACAGGCGTTATCACTACGTTATTTCCATATAGGCGTTATCACTACGTTATTTCCACATAGGCGTTATCACTACGTTATTTCCAGATAGGCGTTATCACTACGTTAATTCCAGACAGGCGTTATCACGCCGTTATTTCCACATAGGCGTTATCACTACGTTATTTCCAGACAGGCGTTATCACTACGTTATTTCCAGATAGGCGTTATCACTACGTTATTTCCAGACAGGCGTTATCACTACGTTATTTCCAGACAGGCGTTATCACGATGTTATTTCCAGACAGGCGTTATCACTACGTTATTTCCAGACAGGCGTTATCACTATGTTATTTCCATATAGGCGTTATCACTACGTTATTTCCAGACAGGCGTTATCACTACGTTATTTCCAGACAGGCGTTATCACTACGTTATTTCCAGATAGACGTTATCACTACGTTATTTCCAGACAGGCGTTATCACTACGTTATTTCCAGACAGGCGTTACCACTACGTTATTTCCACATAGGCGTTATCACTATATTATTTTTAGATAGGCGTTATCACTACGTTAATTCCAGACAGGCGTTATCACTACGTTATTTCCACATAGGCGTTATCACTACGTTATTTCCAGACAGGCGTTATCACTACGTTATATCCAGATAGGCGTTATCACTACGTAATTTCCAGATAGGCGTTATCACTACGTTGTTTCCACACAGGCGTTATCACTACGTTATTTCCAGATAGACGTTATCACTACGTTATTTCCAGACAGGCGTTATCACTACGTTATTTCCAGACAGGCGTTACCACTACGTTATTTCCACATAGGCGTTATCACTATATTATTTCCAGATAGGCGTTATCACTACGTTAATTCCACATAGGCGTTATCACTACGTTATTTCCAGACAGGCGTTATCACTACGTTATTTCCAGATAGGCGTTATCACTACGTTGTTTCCACACAGACGTTATCACTACGTTATTTCCAGATAGACGTTATCACTACGTTATTTCCAGACAGGCGTTATCACTACGATATTTCCAGACAGGCGTTACCACTACGTTATTTCCACATAGGCGTTATCACTACGTTATTTCCAGATAGGCGTTATCACTACGTTAATTCCAGACAGGCGTTATCACTACGTTATTTCCACATAGGCGTTATCACTACGTTATTTCCAGACAGGCGTTATCACTACGTTATTTCCAGATAGGCGTTATCACTACGTTATTTCCAGACAGGCGTTATCACTACGTTATTTCCAGACAGGCGTTATCACGATGTTATTTCCAGACAGGCGTTATCACTACGTTATTTCCACATAGGCGTTATCACTACGTTATTTCCAGATAGGCGTTATCACTACGTTATTTCCAGACAGGCGTTATCACTACGTTATTTCCAGATAGGCGTTATCACTACGTTATTTCCAGACAGGCGTTATCACTACGTTATTTCCAGACAGGCGTTATCACGATGTTATTTCCAGACAGGCGTTATCACTACGTTATTTCCAGACAGGCGTTATCACTACGTTATTTCCAGACAGGCGTTATCACTATGTTATTCCCAGACAGGCGTTATCACTACGTTATTTCGAGACAGGCGTTATCACTACGTTATTTCCAGATAGGCGTTATCACTACGTTGTTTCCACACAGGCGTTATCACTACGTTATTTCCAGATAGGCGTTACCACTAAGTTATTTCCAGATAGGCGTTATCACAACGTTATTTCCACATAGGCGTTATCACATTTTTTTTTTTAACACATTCAGCGCCAAGGGTTTTTTTTGATAAAATGGTAAAGTGGACCAACTTTCTCTTCTTATTTTGTGTGAAAAAAGGGGTAGGTAGACTCAAACAGCCATAAAATGTCACCAGATAGATATTTTTCTGGTCCAAAAGAACCAAAAAACTTCCACGAACCACAACAATCGAATGCCCATTAGAAATACACAGTAGCGTGTACACTATATAGAGCATCGGTTTCTGAAAGTGAGAGGGTGAGGTGTACAGCATAGTGTACACGCGGTCCACTGTAGAAAACACTCGTGTACACTATACTGTACACGTGGCGCTGAATGTGTTAAAGATGAGTGTTTCACAGACCTTTTTATTCCGTAGCCATGAAACAGGAGCTAACTGTAGACGCTGGTGGTCTGTGTTGTAGCCTACCCATCTCGTAGTATGCCTCCCCTCTGATGGGCGAGAAGTGACACAATACTTCCCAATTAGGTGCTGGATCAACACGAGCGCACCGGAAGTTATCCCTTACAAACAATTGTAACCAAATTAAGAATAAAAAAAATTGTCGGCACGGGGGATCGAACCCGGACCTTCCGCATGGCAAGCGAGTGCTTGCCATGCGGAATTAAGTTATCATATTTGTGTTAATCACTTTCGTGATTTCACAACTACTCAAACTCGCTTTACTAAATCTACGCTGAAACCGGGACTTGAACCACCGACCTCCAGGTTACAAGTCCGCTGCCTTATCGATCAAGCTACTGAGGTCGGGCCATGCGGATTTGCGGAATTACATGGAGTGCTGATTTGTAATGGAGAATGTAATTACATGGAAGAAGTAATGGAGAACTCATAGCTTACCTACCTATATCTCATGTGTAATAAACCTCACTCATAAAATCGGCCATTTTGTGCAGTTATTACACAGAGTAAATCACAACAATAAAAAAAAATTATTACTTGTGTGCTTAATAGCTTCATTTATGCTTTGGTCTCATTTACTATTACATTCAAGCCTTGATTTAAGAAAACTCAAAGAACCCGGAAAATTTTTCCTCTTAAATCCAAGTTTCTCTAATAAAAAGGTTATTTTTCCTTGTTGAGAAATAAATTTGACCCGGAAATTTTTTTCTCTTATATCCAGGTTCGACTTTATGGCATTTATTAAAAATATGGATTGATAATGTTTAATCGTTATAAAATAATGGCTCAAGAAAACTTAAAGTAATACAAGACAAGTTAAAACAAATAAAAAACCAAAATAATGGACTGTAGTTATTTTCATTTATTCACTCTAATCTATCCCTAACCTACTGTTGGCATAATGGGACTACCTGTCTTGCGCTGACAGTCTAAATAAAGCACTACTTATACTTATACACTACTTATACTTGTGGTCAGCGTGAGTCTTCTGATCCACTCTCCCAATTGCACCTTACTCAAATTCTAGTCAACTTTAACCTATCCACATGAACCTCACCCCTGTTTCCTGGGTTGGGCCGGAAACACCAGCCTCACGTGTTTTTTTGCTTCGGAGGGAGCAGATTTTTTTTCGATAAAATTCTGCTCAACCAGGGAATGGAACTCAGGATCTCTGGACCACGGGCAGTAGTCACAACTGTTACACCACGGAGGCTGGTTCTGGCCCAAGCGTAGGTTGTGAGATAAAGTTGACAAGAATGGTGAGATGGTGCAATAGGGAGAGTGCATAACAAGACTCACACTGACCACAAGACAAGTATAGTTTTGGGACAGTTTAGAGAGAATAAATAAAAATACAAAACAGTCCAATATTTACCAACACTCCAGAGATCCTGAGTTCGAGTCCCAACTGGGAATCGAACTCGGGCTCTCTGGACTACAGGCAGTAGTCGAAACCGCAAAACTACGGAGGCTGTCTACTCAGTCGACTTTCGTCAATTGCACAAAATTGAATCGTGTGACCTTGCCTTTCTCTTATCACAACAGAGGAAAAGAAAAGCTCTTAAATAAATAAAAAAAATTAATAACCGTATAGAAAATGAAAAACTTACGGGAGGGGATAACTTTTGCCATAAAATCTATGTTCTACTTGCACTGCCATAGCATTGTGATTCTGAGCGTAGATCATCCAGGCCCCTTCCACCATCCATTTGGCAGATGCTTCTCCTTCCCCTCCGATCATCAAGAATACGGGACCTCCTTGTTTGTACCAGGTTGAGTTGACAAAGAATCTGGATAAGATTTGAAAAATAAATAAATAAATAAAATAAACTGGAATATTTCAAAACATTGTACCAAACCAAAAAAAAAAAAAAAAAAAAAAAACATTGTATTACAATATTTTTTTATTGTAATCAAATCGCAAACAGTTTGTCTCTTTATTTGGTAAAAAAAATAACAATATTGAACAAATGAACATACAAAATTATTTTATTTGATTCATTTTAAGTACCTGATGTACAAAAATAAAGCACAAATCTTGTTAAGAACGAAAGAAAAAAAAAAAAAAAAAAAAAACAAGAGCCGAGAATTTGTGTCTTTCTCACCTCTGTTTCCAAGTTCTTGAATCTACCAAGTTGAAATGATCCAACTTCTGCTCAAACCACTGTTCTGAGGGCAGTGAGGGCACCTTCAATTTGAGCAGTCCACTTGGTTCGCCGGTTGATTTTTCAACAGGTTCTCCAAGTCGTCCGTATTTTTGAGTGAGCAAGTTACGCAAACTGGCATTGCACAAAACAATGGATAAGCTCACAAAGAGAAGGGTAGTGAGCTTTGAGTTTAACATGGTTGATACTGTCTGTAACAGTGAAAAATAGAAATCTGAAAATAGAAAATAGCTTACTTTATAACATTGCTTTTCTTTAATTTGGGCTTAAAGTCATTTTTAACTACATGGTTCTATCATAATGTATAAGATTCTTTTTTTTTCTCTCTTTTTTTCCTTCTTGTATATTTGTTTAATCTTTTTGTTTTTCTTTATATTTCTTTGTGTCCTATTGTATATATTTTTTGTTCTACCTAATAAAGCTTAAAAAAAAGATTGCAATGCAAGTAATACAAATTACAACTGAAAAATAATAATGCGTTTTTAATTTTCTTGTGTAAAAGTAAGAGTACACCACTTCTCGTTAAGTCAATGCTGCAGTATTTATTGAATTTGGCAACCGTCGACATCGACAAAGCTACAGCTATTCTGGGTCTAATCTGGGTGGCTTGATGTGATAGGCTGAGAGCAAAAGTAAATAATCATTTACAACAAAATGGTTGTGTTCCTTCACCAAACTGCCGCTGCGGCGAAATTTTTTCCGTTAACCATAATTATATTAAACTGCCATCTCCATGCACAAATAAGCCTCCCTACCTGTAACTTCATCTCTGCCAGACTCTGTGGAGAGCGCTGATTCCCTACTCAGTTATCTAAAAATAATAAAACTGTAAACACTTATATAGTTCACCAGAAGAATCGGCGCGAACGACATGTCTCATGACAGAGTTCAAGCGCCGAATGGTAAAAAAAAAAAAATGGTTGTGTTGTCATAGACAACTCATGACTTCAGTTTCAGTGTTGGGTTTTCAAAGACAATTCTTAGAAGCTTTAGCTATAGAAAAATACCTTTGTATATGTTATCTTGTTATTAAATACATAATTTAAAAAAAACTCACGATTTCAGTGTTGGACTTTGCATTTAAAAATTTGCCACGTTCCTGGCAAAATAATTGATTAAAATTTTGGTTTCTGCTTTGCAAAAATTACATTCGGGAAAATGTGGTTTGAACAATTAGCACATTGTGTGCCAACCCAAAAAATGATGATTATCCCCTGGGGACAAATAATTCTCTCAATATGAGAGACAATCATGATGGATCCAAACATACCTGGATTATCCTCAGGGGCCACCCTTCAAACTCACCATATTATTATTATTATTAATTTTTTTTGTAGCGTGGCTAAATTTAATATTGAAAGACCATACCTACTTGAAAGTAAAATGTAATGTCACTCAATATGAGAGACGCGGCCTCTCAGAATACTATGCTGTCTTTCCCTTTTTAAAAATATGAATAATTTTAAATAGGGAAATGTAAGAGTTTTAATGTACAATTTAATGTACAATACAAAAAGTTTTAACGTAAAACTTGAAAGGGAAATGTAAAACTAGTAAGAGAATTCCATTTCTATTCATTTCAACACCTAGTTGTCTTTCGAGAGATTTTTTGTTAAATATTTGTTAAGACTCACTAGAACTCAATCACTTCGACTACCAATTTGTTTTTTTTCCAGGAGTACCCTATTTGATTTTATTATTTATTTTTCTACGCCTTCAAACACGGTGTTACGATTGAGAATCACAACAGACTATACTTACATTATGACACTAGGTAATACAAAAATAATTTCTCTTCGATCGCGCAGAGAACTCCTCGACATCATATTCCTTACCAAAATTCTAAGAAATCAAATAAATTGTCCTGAACTCCTAGAACACATTAATTTTCGAATCAACTGTAGAAACATTAGAAATTAAAACCTCTTTACCCCTAATACCTATTCTACGAATATTAGCCAAAACTGTCCAATGAATAGGTTAATGGTAACAGGGAAAACATTTTTTACTAGGAGTGACGTAGACATTTTTTATCACTCTTTGCAACAAATTAAAGATAAATATTTAAGTAATTTATAGATAGCATATCATGTAAAAATGGGGAAACCCGTTAATTTATAATAAAAAAAATTGTCATAATTTCCAATTTGGATTTCAAAAGTGTTTTAAAATCAATTTTTGTTTAGCTGCAGACCATAAAAAAAAATTGATTACAATTCACACCACATGTAAGTTTTTGACCTTCAGTTGTAAATTGTACGTAATTAATTGTGAAAATTGAGAGCTCTGTCACAACTCACGTGTCAGATTTGGTTTTGTGATACCTTCCTTAATGACAGCTGCACTGATAATGAATAATAATTACTTTGTTTCAAAAAAAAAAATGTAAATCATCACTCTAGTGAGTAAGTATTCACAGTATAAGATAGGAAAATAGTAAAACAAAACTATACCAGATGGCTCACAAAAAACAAAAGTTAGTTTTTTTAAAAAAGTTAGTTTTTTAAAAGTGAAGAGGCAAGGTTCAAGAAGAAGACTGCAATTTTATTTTTAATCATTATTATCAGCTCATTAGATTATATAATAATGTTGTCATTAGAAAAGGAAAATTAATTTAAAAAAAAAGTTATCATATTTGTGTTAATCACTTTAATGATATCACAACTACTCAAATTCGCTTAACTAAATCTACGCTGAAACTGGGACCTGAACCACCGACCTCCAGGTTACAAGTCCGCCGACTTATCAATCAAGCTTCTGAATAAAAAAGAATATTAACGATGGATTGGCTTTTAAAGGAAAACTATTGGGTAATAACTCCAACCATCCAAAAATGATCCGGACAGAACTTGTGATTTTTTTTTCATTGCATATTGCATAATTGATTTATTTAACAGGCGTATATAAAATCTAAGTTTGTACACATGCCTACAGTAATTATGTATGTATGTATTGTTTTATTTGTGGTGAAGCACAAGGCCTCTTCACAATTTTTGTGGGTAGCGCAGCATTACTAAGAGCCTCCTTTACATTTCGAATTATTCTATGACATTAATTTCTTTTTACTCTGGTAATGCCGCCCGCCACTGGTCGTAACTCATACAAGTAACTACTCATTTTTCCTGACGAGGTATGAGTGGACCCCGAACATCCAAGTACAGAGCAGAAAAATTCCTGACCCGCTGGGGATCGAACCCAGGTCACAGTAATTATGTATATCTTTTAGTACAATATTTTTTTTTTTTTTTGAAATTCCAGGGGGAAACAGAAAAATATACTTACCTAGTTTGCTTACCATTTGACGACCGGTGGCACACACGTATCTGTATGGAATGGACCGGGTGTACCACGGGTGGTACACGCATGTATCACTTAGTCTAACTATCCCCGGTCCTACGGGAGAACTCATTAAGAACATATCAGTCGTCAAAAAAATTTAAGTGGTCGATTTTGTCTCTCAATTTCGCACTGCCAGCGTCGAAGGCGCGTTGGATGCTCCGGTTCTCGTAGGATCACCGAAGTTAGCCAACGTCCAGTGAGGTGAAGACTTCGTGATGCTGGTCTTCCGACCCAACCCAGGCTGAGTGAGGTTAATGTGGGTAGCAGGTTTTTGAGTTTCCTGCGAATGGCGGGTAACACCTCCGTCATGATATGACCAATTGACCATACAGTTGAAAGCTAATTAATTATAAACAAAAAAAAATTAATTATAGCGTCTTCAGTGTTCTTATACTATTAGACAGGCTATTTCCTTATAATAAAATATTACCCAACCACTAATGATAGGTAATACATAGAATTATTATAGGTAATATAGGTAGGTACTTGTCCCCATGTTTTTTTTCAAGTCTAATGAGTTGCAACCCTCATGAAACAGGCCCCATTCTAGAAACACAGAGGTAATACGATGCTCTAGTCGAACTCTGGTGGGAATTTTTGAAAACAAAAAATTCAAAAACTGCCAGCTGATGCCGCCTTTCCGCCATTCCGAATATTCCACTGTCCGTTCATTTCCTGCATTTTATTTATTTGAATTTAAAAGCTAAATGCAAAGTGAATGTAAACTAGCCATTTGTTGATTAACTGTATGCTTTTCACGCCTACTCTTTAAGTCCTTTGTTCGTCTTATCAGTAAATAATTCGCTGTTGTAAATCTCTTCTTATCTCCTTTTGATAAAAAGTTCACATACATCAAACCACTGCACAAGTGATAGAGGTGTTTGCTGCAGCACTATCTATGTGTTGTAGAACCCAAGGTTTGTTCGTTTTAACTTTTCCTTTTCCTATGTAAGAAGAGAAATTGTAATACTGTTTTCATCATCATAGAGTGGCTTCATCGTGAAGGATGGTAGCCAGATAGTGGAGGAATGAATCAGCACTTCTACCACTGTCTGTACAAGGAGGCTAATAATTGACAAGGGCCCCCAGAACAAAGCCCGTATACTCCCTGTTTACAGTCCCCCAGCCAGACTCTTTTACTACCAATTAAACCAGCAGTTTTGAAAGTTGAGAAAGTCCTGTAGGCTGTGTTATTCAAACTAAATGTTTTGGTTATTTTTGAGGAAACTGAAGACCAGCTGTTGCATCCAAGATGGGTTAAGTTAGTGAGGCTTGCTGTTGCATGAGCTTTCAGCAAATTAATATCAAAACCTTGTCTTGCAACAGAGTGTGTATGATCACGAGTGAAGTTCTTCTCACCACAATACTAACGCATTGCAACTGAGTATAATTTCTTACTGAAATTCTTTTCTTTCTTACTGTATAATTTCTTACGGAAATTGGAAAATGGACTCAATGGTCATTCTGGAACAGCATGGCTGTGAACCAACCAGATACCTTGGTTGTGATCATACTATCATTTGGTCTTTATTTTTCGGAGGAGGAATTTTTTTCTCAATGTAATATCCAAGTGGTGTACCATGACTTGGGTTTTGAATCCCAACCGTGTAAAAAAACGTGATGTCTAGGGACATCAAAGTGGACCTCTAAGAGAACACATGAGTGGAGCACTCATACCCCAAGAGGAAAAATTTAGAAGGTACTTGCATGAGTCCTAACAAGCATTTGTGGTATTATCATTAAATGAAGAGCTTGAAGAAAACCCCAACACCTTCTTGTAGTTTGTGTTAGTTGTTGTGAGTGTTGACTACTATTTATAAAATATAAATAAAAAAAAATAATGTAACAATAATTTGAAAAGTTAAGGAGACTCTCAGTAATTTTGTACTAACCATAAAAATTGTGAAGAGGCTTTATGCTTTACCAGAAAAAATTAAATTTAACTTTTGTTTACAGGGTCTTAGTAGACTATGCCAGACATTGACAAAAGTTTACTCGCTGTGGAAAATCTGGATCGCTCATCACCAGATCTCTGGCCAGAGCCCAGTAAGTATCTAGATCTAGATAATTTTAGCTGTGAGGTTTTTCTTCTGTTCAGTTGACTTTTGATTATTCAAAGCAGCTGTAGGGTCCTTTCAATAAATTAAAAGAAAAACGAAACATTTGGATTGGTCTACTCATTAAACCAATTTAAAAAAAAATCGCAGAGATTTGACATCCAGAGGGTACCCATACTAACAATAAATTATGAATAGGACATTGTCAATTCTAGTAGCTCAGTTGTTGAGGCATGGGTCTGGTATTACAGAAGTTATGGGTTCAAAACACAGCCGGAACATGAGACTATGGACTTTGAACATGGAATCATGGGACTTATTTGTCCTACTTTGAATTGATATTATTATTATAATTCTTGAGCACAGTACATGGTACACAGAGAATAAAGAAAAAGCTATTTCAAAAAATAATTTTTCTGAAAAAATTATTAGATTTGAAAAACTAATAATAGCTGTGAATTCACACCAGTAGAATTATTAGTTTTTTTTTTTTTAAATAATGAACTCATAAAAGCAGCACAAAAATTAAGACCAACGTATTAAAAGTATTATAACATGGTAAGGCACTCCGGCTCAATCTTCCATGTTGAAACTTTTTGCTTTAATTATTAATTCTAACTTCTTAGAGATGGATTTAGCACATGATATTGTCTTTACTAAGTTCTGTTTTAGTTTTATGATTATTATTAAACATGTTAGATCAAGTTTTATTTACAATATAGTACTTAGAATATTTACATAGAAATTGAAATTAATAAAACAAAACTTGATCAAGGGTGGTGCTAATGCCAACAGCATTCTCTTCCGTTTATTATGATGAGTTTATTCACCTTAGGAGACCACTATGGTTCCTGTCATTTGTGATGGGTAATTAAGTATAGTTTAATCCCAAGTGTTGTCTATATCTGGGTTACAATAACACATTAAATTTAAGGTACTTAAAACACTCTGACGACTTATCAAATTCAGAGCAGGATTTTAAATATGTGAGTTTATTGTACACTTTTTCAAACATGGACTTATTATTATTAAACAATTTTGATCAAACTTTAATTCAAATTTTTGTATACCTGTAGGTACAATGAAAAGGTATAATTATGTTACAGTATACAAAGCTTGATCAAGAGTGGTGGTAATGCCTTTGGCATTCTCTTCATTTTGAATTGATTTTTTTTTTGTTGAAATAATTTGAATTTTGAATTGATGGGAAAATGGACTTTATTTTAAATTGATTTTTTGTTGAATATTTTTTTCCCTCATTTGGGTTTCTAGTTTCAGGAGAACAATATTTATATAATTGTATTTGAGATTTGATGGTATTATTTCAAAAACTTTTAAATTCAGGTACCTAGGTTTTATTCTATTCTTCTAAAAAGATTTCTTTTTTTTCTGTTCATGTTTTTTCTTCTATTTAGAAGCACAATAATCCTTTAGGACAAAAATCTACAAAATCTCTCACATAAATTTGATTGATTTTTGCAAAATAATAATAATAATATAATCCACTTATTGATTTTGTGTATATTAAGTGCGAAATTAATAGTCAAATTGATAACTTAAGTCATTGCTTAGCATCGGTTTTCCCCATCTAACACAGTTCACAATTTAATTCTGCTCTGAAGATACACAAGAGGAAATTATGAATTTCTATATCCAGCACTACTCATTTTTTGAACAATTTTCTCACATCATTTAAATAATGATTCATTAGAATAGGAAAAAGCACTTACTCAATCTTCTAATATAACAAATGTGAACTATACCTGTGGTGCTATTCCCATGTTGAAATTTATTCCTGGTTATAATATTCACATTTGTATTGTTTTCCTTAGTCCCCGGAGTATCTGGTTTCAACCATTTCCACTCTGAAGATCAGTTCGAAAGTATCCTGGATGATAAACTCACCTCTAAGGAAGATTTGGATTTGCTGAGATGTAAGTGAACTATTTTAAATAAACAGTACAAAAATACAATACTTTCCTTATTACAGGATAAGGAAAGTAAAAATCATATCAAACACATTGGCCAAGGTGTGAAGAATGCACTATACAAAGAAAGAGACTTATTACATTCTGTACATTTTTGACATTTTCATGTCTTTGCTCTGGCACATAACCAAAATTATGTGACGAAATTATGTAACGATATTATGTAACGAAATATTGAATTGTAAAGGGAGAGAAGAGGGAAAGTGTGTGTCATGCGCACAATGGCGAAGTATTGAATTGTAGAGGGAGAGAAGAGATAAGGTATGTGTCATGCGCACAATACGAAATTTGGTCAGTTGGGTTTTGGACCTTGAATAGTAAAGATGAAAATGTCCCAATGGTTGCAGACTCGTATGCAAGCGTTTTTTTAAACAAAAATTTAACATCGCTTTCAACTGCATGGTCATATCAGTAGTCACCGTGGCAGAGTGAGTTAGCGCGCTAGGCATTGTACGCATGGTGACCTGGGTTCGATTCCCAGCGGGGCAGGAATTTTTTTCTTTTTTTTTGATCACTTTTGTGATAGCCTCCCCTCTGATGGGCGAGAAGTGACACAATACTTCCCATTTAGGGACTGTGTCAACACGAGCGCACCGGAAGGTCTCCCTTACAAACAACTGTAACCAAATTTTGAATACAAATTTTTAGTCGGCGCGGGGGTTCGAACCCGGGACCTTCCGCATTGCAAGCGAGTGCTTAACCACTGAGCTAATTGTCTTTGTTTTATTTTCAGACCTGAGCCACCTGAATCGTTACGAATTTGTCATTGAACTGAAAAAACTGTATGACCTATGCTACAATTTGGGCCTGGACGAGTCTAAAGAAATGACCCGTGGAAAGTATTTGAACATCCTTGAGACTTCAAAATAATTTCTACCTCTGAACTCGTTCTTCTTACTTAAGTTCAGCATCTGTTTGTAAGTACTCATTATTATGTTTTTATCTTTCTTTCATATTTCTGGACTTATAAAAACAAAGGGCGAAATTAATAGACGAAATGGAGATGGGGGTTTTTTCATTAGCACATATTTTGCTTATTATCACTTACACAACAGATGAGTTTGAACGGACAGGACCAGTTGTCAATATTTTACTATAATATGTTTAGCCATCAAGCAAATTATTAAAAAATAGGACCAAGTTCTCACTCGAAACATTACAGAGAGATTAATTTCTTGAAAACATTAAAAAATAAAAAAAATAAAAAAAAATAGAAGCCATGTGAACTAAACATCTCTCACATCATTATTTTCAACTAAAACCATTTTCCAAAATTTGTAATATAAATTATTTTTTCAAGACACGCATTCAATTAGTAACTACACAAATTTACTTCAAAATTAACTAAAACAGATTGTTAGTTGGAAATGTATAAAGGAATAATTAATTGTCCCCCTGTGATTATTTTTTAATGAAAGCAACATCGCATTTGTTGATTACAATATATACTGTACTGTCAAGAAAATGAAACTAAAGAAGGGCTCTGGATGAGCCGTTTGTACTTTGGAACCATGTGTACGGACCTTCATTGTGTGCGGACCGTGTCGTAGTTTTTTTTAGATCGTGTACACGCGGCCTGTTTTGAAATAATAATATAACCTCACTTTCTTTTTTTGTAACCACCTTGTGAAAATTTTCGTGAAAATAAAGAGTTGCAGATTTCCTTTTTGCTCATTGGAAAATAGTTTTGAATTGTGATCTTTTCTTTTCTTCTTTAACTTTGGTTTACTTGGATTACATTGCGGCCTACCCATTTTTGGTCCTTCGGGCCGGATGTAATGGGTAGGCCGCAATGTAATCCAAGTAAACCAAAGTTAAAGAAGAAAGAAAAGATCACAATTCAAAACTATTTTCCAATGAGCAAAAAGGAAATCTGCAACTCTTTATTTTCACGAAAATTTTCACAAGGTGGTTACAAAAAAAGAAAGTGAGGTTATATTATTATTTCAAAACAGGCCGCGTGTACACGATCTAAAAAAAACTACGACACGGTCCGCACACAATGAAGGTCCGTACACATGGTTCCAAAGTACAAACGGCTCATCCATTCCCCCCAGCTTTGAAGGGTTAACTTCAAACCTTGCAGGAAAGGGTTAACAATTTAACCAGTTTCAATTTCAATCAACAAATTTAATAAGTGGACTGTATATATTGATGTATGAAATAATATGTACCTAAATGAATAATAATTCATTAAATTATGCCAAATACATAATAAATATTCTTACCAAAAATGAAGAATAATAATATTTTAAGTACATATCAGACAATTTCCTGTATGCAGGTAGGTACAAATGACAAAAAATAATTTAAATAAATTTTAATCATTACCATCAAAGGTAATAAGCAATAATTAAGAAAAGGGAATAAAATTAAGCATTCACTGAGTAGGCAAAGGACATAGCTTACAAACAGGGCGTTTATACTCTCCTCTGGCAGTTTTAACTAAAACTACTCTAACCACTCCATCTTTGCCAGGATATAACTCGGTAATGATCCCAAGAGGCCAGCTTAAAGGTGCCAAATTTTCCTGTCTGATAAGAACAATCAAACCCACTGTTACAGGACAAGAAGGGGTATTCCACTTTTCCCTAACTTGTAGTTGTGATAAATATTCAGTAGACCATCGCTTCCAAAAGCCCTGAACCATCTGATCAAGTAACTGAAATCTAGTGAGTCTACTGGTAGGCACCTCACCAACAATTTTAGCAGGGATATGAGTCAAAGAAGTCATGTTAAGAAAATGATTAGGTGTCAAAATACTAACATCAGATGGATCACTGCTGAGAGTGCAAAGTGGTCTCGAATTAAGAATACTCTCAATTTGAACTGTGAGAGTTAAGAACTCTTCATAAGTTAACAATTGAGAACCAACAGACTTATAAAAATGAGTCTTGAACGACTTGACATTACTCTCATAAATTCCTCCAAAGTGAGGACTTGAAGGGGGATTAAATTTCCAATCTATTCTATATTTAAGAAGTTCACTTGAAAAAGATTTTTTATAATCATCTGATTCTAAAAATTCATAGATTTCATTAAGCTGATTACTTGCTCCCACAAAATTGGTTCCATTGTCACTGAGGACAGACTTAATTGGCCCCCTTCTACTGAGAAATCTTTTGAAAGCATTTAAAAAAGCTTCAGTACTCAAATCAGACACAACTTCCAAGTGAACCGCTTTTACAGCCAAACAAATAAATAAACAAATGTAAGCTTTGATAGGTCTAGCCCCTCTTTTCCTCTGCATTATTATGTTAATAGGACCCAAGAAATCACATGCAGTATTGAAAAAGGGTCTAGACTCCAATACTCGAGAATCAGGCAGTGAAGCCATTTGAGGGTAAATACATTTAGGAGAATTCTTAAAACAAATATTACAGTTCTGAGTAATTTTCCTAATAAAACTCCTAGCTCCTAGGATCCAAAACTTTTGTCTTAACAAACACAAAAGCAAATGAGGTCCAGTATGACAGTTAGTCTTATGTATATCTTCAACAATAAGTTTCACTACATGTACTTTAGAGGGTAGTAAATAGGGATGTTTTTCAGAATAAGGCATGTTAGAATTCTGTAATCTACCACCCACTCTAATCAACCCATCACTGTCAATGAATGGACATAATTTTCTGACAGAGCTAGGACAAACTAATTTATTTTCAATACAATCAAAAATATTTTTTTTTTTTTTGGTTTAACGTCGCTTTCAACTGCCATGGTCATATCACGACGGGGGTTTTACCCTCCATTCGCAGGAAACTCACAAACCTGCTACTCACATTGACCTCACCCAGCCTGAGTGGGGCCGGGAAAAGCCAGCGTCACGAGAATTAGAATTTGAATGGTCACCCATCCAAGTCTTAACCTCGCTGGATGTCGCTTAACTTCGGTGTTCTGAAGGGAACCGGTGTATTCAACATGCCATCGACGCTGGCTCAAAAATATTTTTGAAATAAGATTTTTGAACCAACGTTATAATACTTATCTCAGCAATGTTCAAATCTTGAGAAGTGATCTCATTTCTCATGGGTAGTTTTTTAGCAAACCTAAGTACATGTACCATAACTTTCAACAATTTTGCATAAGAAGAAATATTTGAAAAGGTATCCAATAAATTATTTTTCAAATTATTAACATTGTGAATACTAACTAGGGCTACAGATGGCTTTCCCTCAGGCACTTCTGTACATTTTAAATCATTATAAGCTTTAATATCACTGTAAGATTTAATTGGCCATTCATCAATATCTTGGTGAAGCCAAGAAGGACCATGGAAATAACTTTCATTGTTGACAAACTCAGAGGGCATTTGTCCCCTTGATAAACAATCTGCAGGGTTTTCAATTCCCTGGACATGATAAATATTTTCAACTACCAAATTTTGTTGAATTTTAGCTACTCTGTTAGCAACAAAGGTGTTCCAAGTGTGAGGGGGACCATGGGCCCAGCAAAGCGCAACAGTAGAATCAGTGAGACAATAATAATTAGTTACACAATATTTATCAACATAGTTAGATAGTACAATTTTCATAAGTTTTGATAAAAGAAGTAAAGAACATAATTCTAATCTCGGTGTACTCTCCACAGCAAGAGGTGCTACTTTGGATTTTGCACACACCAAAGTCACCTTAGTGTCTCCATTACTTAGTGTGACCCTGCTATACACAATGGCTCTATAACCATTTTGGCTAGCATCACACATACCAATCAATTCAAAAGTGCAATCAAGTTCCACACCAATGTGTCTTGGGAACTGTAATTTTTCCAACTCATGAAGCTGATTTTTAAACAATAACCAAGAATGTACAATTTGTTCAGGGGGGTTAGCATCCCAGTCTAATTTTAAAATACATAATTGTCTAATTAATAATTTTACCCACAGCACAATGGGACCAATGAGACCCATGGGGTCATAAATAGTCAAAACAGCAGACAAAATTCCACGTTTTGTACAAGGTTTCTCATTTTTCTCAATTTTGAAATATAACGAGTCAGAAGATGCATTCCATGACATGCCCAATATTTTAACTGAATTAACCAAATTATCAAATGAGATAAGTTTTGTTAGCTGATCTGACTCTGGAATCACATTCATCACTTCAGATGAATTTGAAATCCATTTTGTAAAAGTGAATCCCCCAGCCTTGAACAATTTTACCACATCATTGTAAAACAGTTTGGCTTCTGATTCAGTTAGGAAACTTGCCACGCAGTCATCCATGTACAAGAATGAGTTGATTTTAGTGGCCCCCGGAAAATTATGAACTTCATCATCTACCAACTGTCTCACTGTTCTCTGTGCTAGAAATGGTGATGATGTCATGCCAAAAACAACTACTTTCATTTCATAATTAGTCAATGGTTCATCTTTATGAAACCTCCAAATTAATTTTTGATACTTACAATCACTTTTTGTTACCAAAATTTGCAAAAACATTTTTGCAATATCACCATTAACAGCACAGGGAAATAATCTAAAATTTAATAAAATGCTAAATAAATCAGAATACAATGTGGGTCCAGAATACAAAATATCATTTAAAGATTTGCCAGTAGTAGTCTTTGCACTGGCATCATTTACAATTCTTATTTTAGTAGACACACTGCCTGGTTTACAAACTGATCTGTGAGGAATAAAATAGCCAGTGAAATCATTTTGATCTTCACATTTTTCCATATAACCCTTGTCTAATAAATCTTATATAGCATTTTGATAACCAATTAGGGCCTCGGAATTACAATCCAATTTTTTCTCCAAGTGTAGGAATCTCTTTTTAGCAGAATTGTATGAGTTACCTAACACAGAAGGATCCTCTCTGAAAGGCAAAGCTACTACATACCTTCCAGAACTGTCTCGTTGAACATTATCAACAAAATGCTGTTCACAATTTTGTTCTTCAATGGTTAGTTTTGAAGTAACACTATCTTCCACCTGATCTAGTTGCCAGAATTTTTCAAAATTACATTGAAACATACAATATTGTTTTTTCTGTTGATGCTGATTAGATTTTAATACTGGTGCATTACCTACCAAAATATAGCCAAGTGTTGAATTTATTGCAGCAGGTTATTCATACTCGGTCCCAATATGGGTTGTCCCTTTATTATGTAGGGATAAATTTGTGCCCCCAGAATACCACTAATTTTACCTGGAGTCATGAATTCATCATCTGCCATATTCAAATTTTTCACATAATTAAGTTTACTTTTATCTACAAATTTTACAGGTAGCTCATCCACAATATGATTGACCACAAGAGCATTGATGGTGTACTGACACCTTGAATCAAAGCGAGAACCAAAATTAAAATTTACTTGACCCTGAACGGGGTTTGAAATAGAGCCCATACCTTTCAAATCTGTAGATACAGCAACAGGATCCAAACCTAGCTGTTTACAAGCAGAAATAGACAAAATGTTACTCATTGAGGCATTATCTAATAAAAACCTCAAAACATGAGGCTTTGCATGAATATCATACACCAAGACCTTGACTGTACCTAATAATACAGTGGTCTGCTCACAAATATCACTTTCCTGTAATGAGGAGTAAATAGACATGGAAACAGTAGGGTTAGAACTATTTTCAGGTGAGGGTTCCACACTAGCAGGTTTTCCTTCACAAGTATCAAAATTAGATTTGCTAGCATTGTGTGTGATATTCTTATTGAAATGCAATAATGAATTGTGCCGGAGGTGACATGCATTACAATTTGACTTACTAGTGCATTTGACGGCTTGATGGCCGGAACTTAAACAATTAACACACAAGTTGTGCTGTTTTACAACATTGTACCTGTCCAGAGGTATTAATTGAAGAAACTTTTTACATTTGTACAAAGCATGATCACCTGAGCACAAATCACAAGAAATACTTCTAATTACAAAAGAATGGCTTTGCTGTTTTTTGTTGAATGTAGATTTAACTGGTGGTAAATCTGTTGTAGAACCCAAGCTTTGTACCCGACTCAAAACCTTAGCATGATGGTGAACAAATTCCAATAGTGATCTGGAAGTGGGCATCACATCCTTTGCCAATGAATTTTCAAATGTCCGCCTTGTGATGGTATCTAGCTTCAAAGATGCTAAGTAAAAGAGCACAAACTCACACAAGTCTGTTATTTCCAATGCTTTGAGAGCTGCAATATTAGCACCAAAGATGTCAGCAAATTGACTCAACTGTTCAGCAGATTCATGTTTCAAATTTTTGAAATTTACCAAAGTATCCATATACAGAGTTGCCAAGTTTCTCTTGTCTTGAAATTTGGCGACAAGAGAATCAAAAATGATTTTGTAGTTTTCATTTGATGCTGGAATGCCTGCACATACTGTTAATGCACTACCAGATAGTCGGGACATGAGATATTGTAACTTATGCGCATCCGGTAAATCAGCACGAGAATGGACTGTTGTTTTGAATATTTCATAAAATACTGGCCAGTCTTCTAACTTTCCACTGAATGTTGGAATTTCTAGAGGTTGAAGTTTAACCTTGTCCTGTGCAATGACAGGTGGTACACGACTTGCAACTGATGCCTTCTTCATGGCCAAATCTAGCTTGTATTTGCAATATGACACCATTTCTGTCAAAGTTTCAATTTCAGTAAATGAAACTTTGAACTTTTCATTCAATTGAGCTTGTAATAACGCTGTTTTCTCTGCCAGACCAGAGAACTCCTGAGCAATGGATTCAACACAATGACATTTTCTAAGGAATGTATCTGTCCTCTGTTCATCTCGAGGAACATCTTTTGCCAAATCAAAAACTGTTTGTACATACCGAAAGAGTGATTCCTTCTTTGCTACCAAGATATCCAATTGCACTTTTTGATCTTTTTCATCTTCTTCCTTTCCCATCGTGAGGTTTGAACCAAATTTCAAACCACTGAACCAGGGTTAGAACCAAAGCCACAAAACCAATGCTCCGGTCAGAAGTGAACCAAAAATGGGTAGGCCGCAATGTAATCCAAGTAAACCAAAGTTAAAGAAGAAAAGAAAAGATCACAATTCAAAACTATTTTCCAATGAGCAAAAAGGAAATCTGCAACTCTTTATTTTCACGAAAATTTTCACAAGGTGGTTACAAAAAAAGAAAGTGAGGTTATATTATTATTTCAAAACAGGCCGCGTGTACACGATCTAAAAAAAACTACGACACGGTCCGCACACAATGAAGGTCCGTACACATGGTTCCAAAGTACAAACGGCTCATCCAGGCTCAATACTTTCAAATTATTTATATTTTTCCAACAGTGAATGTGCCAAAGCATAGCTAGAAAAGTACCTTATATTTTGAAAATATATTATATTGGATAACATTTAATAAGGTTCTTGATATTCACTTTTTAATGATTCATATGATTATTCATTCTAATCATTAGTGATTTAAAATAATAATAACTCTAAGAAGGCCTAAGCACAAACCTATTAAGCCCAGGAATGATGACAAATTACTGTTTAAAAAATAACAAAGAGAAATAATTTAGTGTTTAGGGCGGAATTCATAGATGTTTTTGTAACACCTCTAAGTGGCACTACGGGCGGAATTAATAGAGACGTTTTTGTAATACCTCTGTAGCGCTAAGTCACGGATTTCGCACTGTGTAAGATAGGGAAAACCGACGCTTAGCAATGATTTGTGATGTAGAATTTGTCTATTAATTTCGCCCTAAGTCTCGGATTTCGTACTGTCTGAGATAGGGAAAACCGATGCTAAGCGAGTGACTACGTAACCATACAGGGTGTCCCACCAAACTTGGACACCTCAAATTACACGGCCCCTGAAAGAGTTTTTGAAAAATAAAAAAATCTAGGGTACATGTGCTAATTATGCGGTTTCAGTTATGAATTTTTTTTTATACAGGGTGGTTCAAAAGTCAGAAATTGAGGTGTCAACTTTCGATTTTTAAATGGATCGACCTGAATTTTATTTGATAATTTTACTTCTAAGTGATTCCTGAGTACTTTTTTAAACAAAAATATTACATACAGGGTGGTTTTTTTTCGACCAATTTTTTTTCTAAATCTTGAATAACTCAAGTTCGGTTAATTTTTTCGATAACAAGAAGAGAATGTGTTTGTGTAATGAATACACACACTTTCAATTGGCATCAAAATTTTTTATACAGGGTGGTTCACAAGTGAAATAATGACTTGATTTTTTTTTAAAACCGAGTTTTTTTAAATTTTTATTTAGGATTAATAATTCTCGTCTAATTTTACACATTTTTCGTTAGTCATATCGAAAAACAAAACTAAAGTGTTGTACAGGGTGAGACATAATTTTTTTGTAACACCCTGTATATGGGCAGTCAAAGAGACGCACAATCAAATATAAAGACTAAATATGCAAGAAAAACTTTGATTTTTAATTAAACTAAAAAGTTATGGTTTTTTAACTAATATTGTCGCATGGACCACCCTGTAGATATTTTCTTAAACTATCATCCAGGCACTCTAAGTTGTATAAAATTCAACGAACACTTCGAATCATGTGGGAAAAACAAGTAAAAAACACGAATTTGAAGCCATTTTCAATTTGGTGTCCACACTGAATGATTTTAAAACTTGAAATAAAAAGTAGGTAGGTGTAGACACAAAATTGAGCATGGCTTTTTGAATTGATTTTTTTTCTTTCAGATTTGGAATCCTCGTTGAATTTTAGACAGTTTTGACTACCCATATGATGGTTTAAGAAAATATCTACAGGGTGGTCCATGCGACAATATTAGTTAAAACACCATAACTTTTTAGTTTAATTAAAAATCAAAGTTTTTCTTGCATATTTAGTCTTTATATTTAATTTTGCGTCTCTTTGACTGCCCATATACAGGGTGTTACAAAAAAATCATGTCTCACCCTGTACAACACTTTAGTTTTGTTTTTCGATATGACTAACGAAAAATGTGTAAAATTAGACAAGAATTATTAATCCTAAATAAAAAATTAAAAAAACTCGGTTTTTAAAAAAATCAAGTCATTATTTCACTTGTGAACCACCCTGTATAAAATTTTTTGATGCCAATTGAAAGTGTGTGTATTCATTACACAAACACATTCTCTTCTTGTTATCGAAAAAATTAACCGAACTTGAGTTATTCAAGATTTAGAAAGAAAATTGGTCGAAAAAAAACCACCCTGTATGTAATATTTTTGTTTAAAAAAGTACTCAGGAATCATTTAGAAGTAAAATTATCAAATAAAATTCAGGTCGATCCATTTAAAAATCGAAAGTTGACACCTCAATTTCTGACTTTTGAACCACCCTGTATAAAAAAATTCATAACTGAAACCGCATAATTAGCACATGTACCCTAGATTTTTTTATTTTTCAAAAACTCTTTCAGGGGCCGAGTAATTTGAGGTGTCCAAGTTTGGTGGGACACCCTGTATGTCACAATAAATATATTTGATTTGATTTGACTTGAATTATCAATTTTGTCTATTAACACCCTGAATGTTTTTTGTGAGCCATCTGGTATAATTTTGTTTTACTATTTTCCTATCTTATACTATGAATACTTACTCACCACTAGAGTGATGATTTACATTTTTTCGAAACAAAGTAATTATTATTCATTATCACTACAGCTGTCATTAAGGAAGGTATCACAAAACCAAATCTGACACGTGAGTTGTGAGTTTGACAGAGCTCTCAATTTTCACAATTAATTACGTACAATATACAAGTGAAGGTCAAAAACTTAGATGTGGTGTGAATTGTAATGAATTTTTTATGTTCTGCAGCTAAACAAAAATTGACTTTAAGATACTTTTGAAATCCAAATAAGAAATTATGACAAATCTGATATCTTTTAAGTTGGTTATGAAATACAAGGAGTTGGTTTTTATTACCATTGTTAATTTTTCACATAAATAGAACTTGTTGAACTTTATTTTGTAAACCATCTGGATATGATCACTAAATATTAGTGAAACATGTTAAATCATTATTTTATTATTAAAATTTAAAATAAAATATTCTACAATTGTCAACATAATATTTTCAACTTAAAATTAATTTTTTTGCCATAGTGCTGTCTGCTGTAACATTTAGTGAGAAACGTCTGTTATATAACTATCTACATTTAATATAATCGTATTTTAGGTTTTAATTTCACTTTACATTTAGAAGTAATTGGATTATGGTTTGGCAGTAGAGGAGTTATTTCCAAGAAAGTTGTCAAATTCTTTCAAACATTCTGTATCGACTGTTCAATTTTGAAGGAAATAAAAAATAATATCTGAACGTTCAAAAATAATTCACTATCATATTTACAAAGCATAGAAAGAAAGAAGAAAACCAACTAAATAGAAGAAAGCTAAAGAAGAATATAAGTATCAAAAAAAAAATGTACGATAGTATTGATGATTATGCTGTGTTATAGCAACCTGACAAAAGTTAGGCAGCATCGTTTGTATTTTAAATAAACTCTAATATATATATATATAATATGAGTTTATTATTCTTTGTCAAATGATCCCAAACCGCATTAATCTTCTGAAAATTACGACTCTATCTGAGGTAGATAAAGTGAATGACCTAGCCTTGGATAATATGAACACTAACTAGGTACAAAAATTAATAAATAAATAATAAAATTAAATAGGGTACTCCTGGAAAAAACAAATTTTCAAACTCTCTTTGGTAGTCGAAGTGACTGAGTTCCTGAGTTCTAGTGAGTTTTAACTAATATTTAACAAAAAAATCTCTCGAAAGACAACTAGGTGTTGAAATTAATAGAAATGGAATTCTCTTACTAGTTTGAGTCTTACATTAACCCATTTAAAGTTATTCATATTTTTCATCTCTCGAAAGACAACTAGGTGTTGAAATTAATAGAAATGGAATTCTCTTACTAGTTTGAGTCTTACATTAACCCATTTAAAGTTATTCATATTTTTCACTCACTATCTCTTAACACATTGGGTGCCTCGCCGCTCATAATGAGAGACAGCATAGTATTCTGAGAGGCCGCGTCTCTCATATTGAGTGACATTAGATTTTACTTTCAAGTATAGTCTCTTAATATTGAGCCAAACTACAATACATTTAATATGGAGAGTTTGAAGGGTGGCCCCTGACGATAATCCAGGTATGTTTGGTTTTCATCTATCATGATTGTCTCTCATATTGAGGGACAATTCTTTGTATTGTGACCCCAGAGAATAATCATCATTTTTTTGGGTTGGCACACAATGTGCTAATTGTTCAAACCACATTTTCCTGGATGTAAATTGCAAAGCAGAAACCAAAATTTTAATCAATTATTTTGCCAGAAACGTGGTAAATTTTTAAATGCAAAACCCAATACTGAAGTCATGAGTTGTCTATGACAACACAACCATTTTGTTGTACTATTGCTCTCAGCCGATCACATCAAACCACCCAGATTTTACCCAGTATAGTATTGACCTTCACCTGGTTATTAGTCACCTCAAGTAGATTCATAGGTTCTCACACTGATTATCTAGGCACTTTTCTGCATTCTAAATATGCATATTTAAATAGATAACTTAGCTCTTGAAACATCACTCTAATTGGGGAGCTCTTTTCTTACTCTCATTGTGTGGCTGTAGCTTTGTCAATGTCGACGGTTGCCAAATTCAATAAATACTGCAGCATTGACTTTCACAGGAAGTGGTGTACTCTTACTTTTACACAAGAAAATTAAAAACGCATTATTATTTTTCAGTTGTAATTTGTATTACTTGCAATGCAATCTTATACATTTTGATAGAACCATGCAGTTGAAAATGACTTTAAGCCCAAATTAAAGAAAAGCAATGTTAATAAGTAAGCTATGTATTTTCTATTTTCAGATTTCTATTTTTCACTGTTACAGACAGTGTCAACCATGTTAAACTCAAAGCTCACTACCCTCCTCTTTGTGAGCTTATCCATTGCTTTGTGCAATGCCAGTTTGCATAACTTGCTCTCTCAAAAATACGGACAGCTTGGAGAACCTTTTGAAACATCAACTGGCGAACCAAGTGGACTGCTGAAATTGAAGGTGCCCTCAGACCAGTGGTTTGAGCAGAAGTTGGATCATTTCAACTTGGAAGATTCAAGAACTTGGAAACAGAGGTGAGAGAGACACAAATTCTCGGCTCTTTTTTTTAAACAAGATTTGTTCTTTATTTTTGTATAGCATTTCATTACAATATTTTGAATAAAAATAACATAATAAATATATAAGTACTTAAAATGAATCAAATAAAATAATTTTGTATGTTTATTTGTTCAATATTGTTCTTCTATACCAAATAAAGAGGCAAACTGTTTGCGATTTGATTTCGAAGTTTTGAAACATTCCAATTTATTTTATTATTTTTCAAATCTTATCCAGATTCTTTGTCAACTCAACCTGGTATAAACCAGGAGGTCCCGTATTCTTGATGATCGGAGGGGAAGGAGAAGCATCAGCCAAATGGATGGTGCAAGGGGCCTGGATGATCTACGCTCAGAATCACAATGCCATGGCAGTGCAAGTAGAACATAGATTTTATGGCAAAAGTCATCCCCTCCCGTAAGTTTTTCATTTTCTATACGTTTATTACAATTTTTTATTTATTCAAGAGCTTTTCTTTGCTACCACTACAGCTATAGAATTTTTCTTTTTTTTTTTAGAAAAAGAAGAAGAGACAGATTAATATTTAGTTCTTCAAACATGGGTTTTATTTTTTACTAATTAAAATTAAATGCATGATTTAGAACAAACTAACATTGGAAGTCATTCACATTTTCTTCTAGAATCCAACTTTATTATTCACTTCTTCCCACGTATTACTTGCAATAGCTTGAGCCCTTATAGACCCATCCTTGAGAATTTTCTCCAAATGCTCCTTTGATTTCATCAAATACTCAATCTCTTCTTGTATGGGCTTGAATTTGTCCACTAAAACATCGGCTAGGAGCAGCTTATACTGGCCTGTATTGAGATGCTTCACTTGTATACAGATATCTTCTGGTGACTGATTGGTACACAGAGCATGTAGAGTGACTAGGTTAGAAACTCCTGGCCTGTTCTCCGGGTCATAGGTTACTTCTGATATACTGTCCGTCAAAGCCTTCTTACACTTCTTCAAAATAACATCTGGTTTGTCTGTTATTTCTATTTTTGAATTTGGATCAACATCAGATTTTGACATCTTTTTGCTTGGATCTTTCAAACTTTTAACTTTGCCCGCTGATTCATCTTGTGGTAATAGTTCTGGAATAGGAAAGAGTTTTCCGAATTTATTGTTGAACAGCTGTGTTAGATGATTGGCAAGGTTGATATTGTGTATTTGATCAAGTCCGGCTGGAATATGTGTAGCTTTGTACAGTAGAATGTCTGCTGCTTGTAGCACAGGATACAGGAATAAGCCAGCTGGGGACTGCTTCAGTTCGGCACATTTCTCAATATATGTTGGCATGTGGCCTAATCGGTTGACGGAACACAAACATGTTAATACCCAAGATAACTGTGTGTGCTCCGGTACCTTGGATTGTTGGAAGAGAATAGATTTCTTTGGGTCAATACCACATGCGAGCAAAGATGCAGCCATAAGATGAATGCTGTGCTTCAGGTCCTCATGCTTCTGTTTTATTGTGATGGAATGCAAATCCACTATACAAAAAATTACGTCTTCTCCACTATTCTGCAATTCAGACCAGGTTTGAACAGCACCAAAATAGTTTCCCAGATGTAGAGTTCCTGTTGGTTGTATGCCAGAGAATATTCTACGAGGAAAATTGATGACTTGTTTTGTATTCTTGGAGTATTGTTTCACTAATTGGGAGCAAAACGTGTTCTTTAGATTTTTTTGAGACCGCAAACACAATTTTAAATTCAACATTGTTGTGTTGCTCATTCACAGTAGAAAATATTAGAAATTTCTCGGAAGTAATTCATCAAGCAGATTTGCCTTCTCTTGAAAATTGATCTTTGGATCTACATCAGTTTGGTGTTTAACTTATTAGTATTTAATTAATGATATCAGATTAAACCAACATAATTAATGAGAAAAAAAATTGAATGGAGTTCTATGGCAATTGATGATGACTGGTGGTCTTCTATTTTCTAGGTTCTTCTTGTCCCATCAATTACTTGAAATCAATAATCTTTAATGTCATGATTCAAGAATGCAACTTTTTATTATTTCAAAGTAATGTAAATCATTATTTTATTACAAGTTTTACATTTAATAGTTTTTTAGATGCCTTTTGCAATTTTGAAATTTGAACAGCCTGTAGTTTTGAATTTCGCGCCACACAGAGGTAAATCGACCAAATAAGATCCCTCTGTTGTGATAAGAGAAAGGCAAGGTCACACGATTCAATTTTGTGCAATTGACGAAAGCCTCCGTAGTGTTGCGGTTTTGACTACTGCCTGTAGTACAGAGAACCCTAGTTCGATGCCCAGTTGGGACTCGAACTCAGGATCTCTGGTCTGTTTTTAAATATTGGACTGTTTTGTATTATTATTTACTCACTCTAAACTGTCCCAAAACTATACTTGTCTTTTGGTCAGCGTGTGAGTCTTGTTATCCACTCTCCTTATTGCACCATCTCTCTATAATTCTTGTCAACTTTATCTCAGAACCTACGCTTGGGCCAGAACCAGCCTCCGTGGTGTAACAGTTGTGACTACTGCCCGTGGTCCAGAGATCCTGAGTTCGATTCCCAGGTTGAGTAGAATTTTATCGAAAAAATTCTGCTCCCTCCGAAGTAAAAAAACACGTGAGGCTGGTGTTTCCGCCCCAACCCAGGCGGGGTGAGGTTCATGTGGATAGGTTAAAGTTGACTAGAATTTGAGAAAGGTGCAATTGGGAGAGTGGCTCAGAAGACTCACGCTGACCACAAGTAGGTTTGTGATAGTTTAGATTGAATAATTAAAAGTACCTACAGTCCATTATTTAGGCTTCTTAATTGTTATTTTATTTATTTTTATTTTATTTATTTATATTTATTTATTTATAACGCCTGTCTGGAAATAACGTAGTGATAACGCCTGTCTGGGAATAACGTAGTGATAACGCCTGTCTAGAAATATTATTATTATTATTATATAATTCTTTATTACATACAAAAGGACATTATGTACATATAAATAATAATTTTAACAATGAAAAAATGAAAAAAAACAATATATACAATAAAAATGAAAAAGAATAGAAAATATTTGAAAACATATGTCCTAACTAAAGGGCGGGGTTATTGCCTATGGCAATCTCTTCCACCCAACCCTAAGAAAAAAAATTCCTGCCCCGCTGCGAATCGAACCCAGGTCACCATGCGTACAATGCCTAGCGCGCTAACTCACTCTGCCACGGTGACTACTGATATGACCATGCAGTTGAAAGCGATGTTAAATTTTTGTTTAAAAAAACGCTTGCATACGAGTCTGCAACCATTGGGACATTTTCATCTTTACTATTCAAGGTCCAAAACCCAACTGACCAAATTTCGTATTGTGCGCATGACACATACCTTCTCTCTTCTCTCCCTCTACAATTCAATACTTCGCCATTGTGCGCATGACACACACTTTCCCTCTTCTCTCCCTTTACAATTCAATATTTCGTTACATAATATCGTTACATAATTTCGTTACATAATTTCGTCACATAATTTTGGTTATGTGCCAGAGCAAAGACATGAAAATGTCAATAACGTAGTGATAACGCCTGTCTGGAAATAACGTAGTGATAACGCCTGTCTGGTCCCCCAGGGATCTGTCCGTGGCCAGCCTCCAGTACCTGAGCTCCGAGCAGGCCCTCGCGGACTTGGCGTCCTTCATCACCACCACCACCGCCCGGCAGGGGCTCCCGGCGAACACGCGGTGGATAGCGTTCGGCGGCTCCTACCCCGGCTCCCTGGCCGCCTGGCTCCGGTACAAGTACCCGCATCTGGTGCACGGTGCCGTGTCCACCAGTGGGCCCCTGAGGGCGGTGCTCGATTTTCCAGGTAAACAATTGACCTTTAATAATAATAATAATAATATCACCTTATTTATTTATACTGCCGAATTAAGGGCGGAATTAATAGACAACATCAATAACTTAATTTTATTCGTACAAAATAACATCATTAACAAACAAAAAGGGTAAACCCAACTTCAAGAAATGAAAATCTTGTGATGAAAATAAACATTATCACTATCACTTTTTTTTTTTTTTCCAAACCATCAGCAACAACAAATCAATAAAAATTATAATAATATCGCCTTATTAAGACTATTTCAGTCCCATTATTCCAGCAGTAAGTCCAAGACATATTATTATGTGGTAAAAATCCCAAATGGGAGGATAACTTGTCATGTCCCGGCTGAGTTTCGAACCCACGACCTCTGGAATCTCTGGTTTCACAGAGTGCCGCCTTTACCACTGAGCAACCGGGACAGATTCGTTTTTTTTTTTTTTTTTTTTTTTTTTTTCAATTACCATATAATTATTCGTACAAAATAATATCATTAACAAATAAGGGTAAACCCAATTTCAAAAAATGAAAATCTTGTGATGGAGGTGACAATGATAAATATTATCACTATCTTTTTTTTATATACAAAACAATGAACTAATTAATAACAATAAATTTTAAAAAAACTTAGAAATATGTACAAAAAAATAAAGAACAAAATTATTATTATTTATTTATTTTTATCAAAAAGAGAACAGTAAATCTTAAATTTATTTACTCATAATCTAAGAACCAATCATATCAAACTTCATGGTAAGGCACCCATGCTCAATCTTCCATGTTAAAACAATACTATTTTTTAATTAAAATTGTTTTGTAGTCCGAGGCGAAGTTAATGCCTTGGGCATTCTCTGCCACTTAACCCCGTATTGCTTTCATTTCCTCCTTCCAGAGTACTACCAGGTAGTGGCCGAATCTTTGGCCACAGTAAGTCCCAAGTGTCCACAAGCGGTCCACTCCGCTACTGCTAACATCAGCGAACACTTGAAGAGTCCAGCCAAAGCCAAGTACCTCGACAAACTGTTCAAGTGAGTTCTTTGTGCACTGGTAGTCAAGTGGTCAAGGGTTGGGTGGAAGAGATTGCCACAGGCAATAACCCCGCCCTATAGGTAGGACATTAACTTCATTCTCCTTTTTTTTTCTTTTTTTTTTTCCTGTATCTTTGCTTAATCTTATTGTTTTTCTTTATAATTTCATTCTATTTTACTATATGTATATATTTTTGTTCTACCTAATAAAGCTTACTAAAATAATAATAATAATATTCAGGAAATCCAGGTAGCACAGGGATACGTTGGTTCGTATCGCACCCAGTGCATGAATTTTTCCTCATTAATTTGAGTTTGTGACCACACAATAACAAGACTCTGAGGGTTAGGTGGTAGAAAAGTACCTCGACGAAGTGTTCAAGTGAGTTCTTTGAGCACTGGTAGTCAAGTGGTCAAGGCGCTAGTGTAGTATTCCAGGTAGCGCAGGGATCCGTTGGTTCGAATCCCATCCAGTACATGAATTTTTCCTCATTCATTTAAGTTTGTGACCACATAGTAATAAGATTCTGAGGTTTACGTGGTAGAAAATGCTCTGAGCATTAACCTCGCCTGGTGGTTACCTTCCACTAAAGAGTATTATTATTTGTTTGGAGCTTTATTACTGTCATACATTTGTTTGTATGAGATGTGGGCCAGCCTCCGTGGCGTAACGGTTGTGACTACTGCCCGTAGTCCAGAGATCGTGAGTTCGATAGGGTGGGGTTATTGCCTATGGCAATATCTTCCACCCAACACTTATATTTGTTATAACAATTTTTTTAAATAAAAAAATGAGTGTTTCACAGCCATTGTTTTTCGTAGCCATGAACCAGGAGTTACGCTTGTAGTCTGTCTTGTAGCCTACCCATCCCGTCGTATGCCTCCCCTCTGATGGGCGAGAAGTGACACAATACTTCCCATTTCGGTGCTGGGTCAACACGAACGCACCGGAAGGTATCCCTTACAAACAACTGTACCACAAATTTTGAATACAATTTTTGTCGGCGCGGGGGTTCGAACCCGGGACCTTCCGCATGGCAAGCGAGTGCTTAACCACTGAGCTATTTGTCTTTGTTTCATTTTCAGACCTGAGCCACCTGAATCGTTACGAACACTGAGCTATTCGTGCGCTAAATTATATTTGTTATTTCTTTCGTTACAGCTTATGCAAGCCACTCGACATTGAGAACAGCAAAGATGTGTCGGCCTTTGTGGAAAATCTGGCGGGCAACTTTGCAGGCGTGGTTCAGTACAACAAGGACAATAGGGCCGGACCTAAGACAGAGTCCGAGAAGATCACCATAGACACTCTCTGTGAGATCATGATGAACGAGACTCAAACTCCTGTAAGTTTTTTTGACATTTTCATGTCTTTGCTCTGGCACATAACCAAAATTATGTGACGAAATTATGTAACGAAATTATGTAACGAAATTATGTAACGATATTATGTAACGATATTATGTAACGATATTATGTAACGATATTATGTAACGAAATTATGTAACGAAATTATGTAACGATATTATGTAACGATATTATGTAACGATATTATGTAACGATATTATGTAACGAAATTATGTAACGAAATTATGTGACGAAATTATGTAACGAAATTATGTAACGAAATATTAAATTATAAAAATGAAAATGTCCCAATGGTTGCAGACTCGTATGCAAGCGTTTTTGACATTTTTTTTTTTCCTTTGTAGGCGCTTTAACCATGTCAATATACAGGTCGTTCGCGCTGATTCCCTAGATGATCAAATCATAGTATACAGACGGAGAGCTCTTAAGTATTGGAACAGAGAATCAACGCTTTCGGAACTGTTAACTTCCGAGAAGTTGCTAATATTAGAAATCGGAACTATTGTGATCGGGTTTGTAAAAAAAAAAAAATTGCTCCGATTTTAATTTTTTTTTTTTTTTTTTTTTGATATTTCTGGATGTTTCAAAAACCTCCGGAGCAACTTTTTTTCTTCTGTTCCTGTAGTAGCTCAGTGGTCAAGGCGTCTGTCTGGTAATTCAGAGGTCGTGGGTTCGAAACCCAGCCGGGGCAAGACACGTTTGGGAATTTGGCCACATAATAATCAGAACAACGTTTCTGAAAAATTGTTTGAAATTTATATTTTTATATTTATATTTATATTTTATTTATTAAACGGGAATAACCCAATATACACAAATTACAAAATGTTACAGTTAAAAACATACAAAATATTTTTAAAATAATACATATTATGTAGGTGAAAGACATGAAAAAAGTTTTTTTACAAAGAAAACTAGTTTGCCGCACGCATCATTCTATTGATAGGGGCAAAGTATAAATAATTTGTGCTACATTTCTCAACAAAAAACGTTTTACTGAGACGAACTCTACGTGAGCAGTCGAGATTTACTAGTTCAAGCAAATTGGGACAATCAATCTGACCTGACACAAGTTTTTCAAATTACCAAGATGTGTTTTTTAAAAGGCAATATATTACTTCCTAGAAATTTGTAATATTAGAAATGGGAAGTATTGTGTTTGTTTTTGTAAAAAAAAAATATTTTTTGCTCCGATTTCAATTTTTTCATATTTCTGGACGTTTCTTAACCTCCTGAGCAAATTTGGTTTTGTGTCCGTCTGTCGGTCTGTTAAAAGTATTCCTTCTAACGCGCAAATCTCGGAAACTACTCGACAGATTTTGATGAAATTTTGACATATAAGAGACATTTTGTAGATGGTCCCATTTTAAATTCATCAAATTCATACTAGCGGTTTTAGGTGAAAGAGACCATGCGCCTGACCACTAACTTTATACTTAAACGCTTATATCTCGTGAACGGTACACCCGATTTCGATGAAATTTTGTATGCATATTCATATTATTGTTTTAATTATAATTATATTTAACTCTGATATTTAAGAAAATCCGAAATTTTGGACAAAAAAGTCAAAAAATAAGGACCACGACTTGCCGATACAGATTTTTTTGTGGAATTTAGAATGTAGAAAAAACGGGGTTCTACCATATAAAACAAATTTGAAGAAAATCGGTTCAGTCGTTTTGGAGATACAAGTAATTTTGTATAAAATCTCAAAATTGGCACGTGTTTACAATGTGAAAGAATCACGAGGAAGTATTGTGTCCATAATTGGCAGTGTTTTTTTTTTAATACTACACACAATTGTATTTTTGTACAATTAGATCATTGGGATTTAAATGTATCTACTGCTTGAATTCCTTCAACCCAGCAGTTTATTTTGTACCATTTTTATTAGCTAATTATGTATTAAATAAATGTCATTTACTATAATGTCTTTACCTAACTAACTTTTCTACGTGTTTTTTTTATATAAATTTTCAGATCGAGAGATATGCCTCCGTGAATCGTCTAATGACAAAAGACTGTTTAGACTACTCTTACGAGGGCACAATCAAGATTATGAGAAACGAATCCTTGAACAGTTCAGTATCGACTGGAGGTAAGATATCGGACCCAGCTCAGGCTGGGTGAGGTTCACTGGAATTCCCAGGTGGAGAGAATTGGCTACTTTCCAGTCGATGAAGTTTGGTATATCCAGCCAACAATATAATAGAATATATGTTGTGTTCGGTAGCAATGATAAGGGGACACGGAGGACTGTGTAAAAGCCGTGGCCTTTGGATTGTTAGCTTTCTTGGTTTTGAGCAGTGGACTAATTGAACTATGATGGGGCTAATATTGTTCCATTCACTTACATTGAATGATAGAGGTGTACTGAGGGTAGACTCTCGATGCTGGAAGTTCGAGAGCCTGCTACAACGAAGTTGAGGCTTGTCTTCGACTTGAATACAGGTTGTTAGGGGTAAGGATATACAGTTATACAGTGTGTGTAACACCTTGTTTATACTGCCTAGGTAAGACTGAAAAGTCCCTTTACTCCAGCAGTCAAACAGGTCTCATATATTTTATAGGATAGGAAGGTCTATGGTTGGAGTCCTTAGTATTTAAAATATTAAATTTAGTAAGGGGCAAGGACTCTGAATGTTACAAACCTCTCTTTAAATAAATATCCATTAAAAAAATAGTAAGGCTAGTTTGAATATTTGTCACATCACCATTGTGTTCAATGTCTGTCCCGGTAGCTCAGTGGTAAAGGCGGTACTCTGTGAATCCAAAGAACCCGCGACCTCTGGATTCACAGAGTGCCGCCTTTACCACTGATAATAAGTTTTAAAGACCCATTTGAGCAAATAATTTGGTGTTTGGGTGGCTTTGAACTGTATGGTCATATCATAGCGTGTATAATTAAGAATTGTGGAAACCACACCCCACCGGCCTACATCGTGGCGTCCTCAGCGCTAGTATCGCAAAGGAGTCTCATCTCCTCGTCTCTCACAAAATTTCTTCCCCCGTATCAAATGTAAACATAAAAATAAATATATCAAATGTAAACATAAACTTAAATATATCAAATGTAAACATAAATAGACCGCGAGAAATATTCTACTCCTTTGCGATGGTGTTGCGCTGTGTGGCGTTTCCATGCAACTGGGGTTCGTTTCCTCACTTCTTAATTCTACACGCTATGGTCATATCACAACGGGCTTGAGTTTATCTGAACTTTGGTTTGGCCTTCTTCCAGCCCGACAGTGGATGTATCAGACCTGCACGGAGTTTGGATTCTATCAGACGTCGAGTCAGAAGAATCATGTGTTTGGGCGAGAGTTTCCCATTGAATACGCCACTCAGCAGTGTGAAGACATTTATGGACCAAGGTAAATAGAAATTAATATATTTAATAGTAATAAAAAAATATATAACGGGGGATCCCAGATCAAAAATCCACCTGAAACAGCGTCTCAGCCTGGCGGTGCAGAGGGGAATGCAGCAAGTATGCTTTCGGCTCTTCCCTCAGCTGAGTTTGTAGAAGTCTACTATCTATAATTTTATTATTGTTTTATGTACTTTTGAATAAAATAATATATAATTTACAGATCATTGTATATATTTTTATTTCATCATCATCATCATAGGGTGGCGGCATCGTGAACGATGGTAGCCAGACAGTGGAGGAATGACTCAGCAGTTCTACCACTGTCTTTACAAGGAGGCTAATAATTGACAAGGGCCTCCAGAACCAAGCCAATGCTGGTCTACTCCCTGTTTATAGTCCCCAAGCCAGACTGCTGGTCTACTCCCTGTTTATAGTCCCCCAGCCAGACTGCTGGTCTACTCCCTGTTTATAGTCCCCCAGCCAGACTGCTGGTCTACTCCCTGTTTATAGTCCCCCAGCCAGACTAGTCAGAAAAATATTTACGTCATCATTATCATTTCAGATTCTCTCGGAAACTTCTCGACGAAGCTGTAGAGAGGACCAACACCATGTACGGAGCGCTGAAGCTGGAAGTAACCCGTGTGGTGTTCGTTCACGGCTCCATAGACCCTTGGCACGCACTGGGCATCTACCAGACCCGGTCCAACCAGGCACCCGCCATCTACATCAATGGTAAGCTTTTTTAAACTTTTTTTAGTGCAGCAGACGTTTTTGAAAATAAAGAGTGAGCTGAATGGGGTGCAATAGTTCTAAATAATGGACGCAGAATTTCTTTTAGAAAAGACCCCCCAGATATATAATGTAATGTACATCAATGGTAAGTTTTTTTTTTTTACGTCGCGTCGCTTTCAACATAAGTGTTGGGTGGAAGAGATTGGTATGGTATAGGATCTGGGTTTCCATATAATCCTCTCACCACCGTGATTTAGGTATCTGTCCCAACTCACGGACACGGAATTATTATTATAACAAAAGTTAATAATGCAGTTCAATTTTTAAAAAAAACCCCGCTATCTCTCCCCAGGCACCGCCCACTGCGCCAATATGTACCCGCCTGCCGACACAGACTTGCCCGAACTCAAGAAAGCGCGCACCCGCATCAGCCATCTGATTGGGAAGTGGCTGAAAGCCGACTATGCGGACTCGTTCATTCACGAAGATCTTTACGAGCGCTTGAAAAAATTAGGATCTCGCCAAACTGAAACGATCTAATTTCGTTTTACAGAAGAAGATATCAAAGAAAAAAGAAGAAGAAGACAAAAAAAAAAAAAAAAAAACACCAATATAAGTAGGATTCCCGTGGAGCATTTGATTTTTTTTAACATTATTTTTTTTTTACAAAACAATCATCAACATAAAATTAATAACAATTGTTTTGTAATCCGGGGGGAAGTTAATGTAGGCATTCTCTGCCACTTAAACCCAGAAGATATTGAAAATAAAGCTTCCAAAAAAAAAAAAAAAAATTGATTCTGTGGAACAACGTTCCATCTCTTCCTTAAAACAGAACCTCTGTGACATGTCGAACCTGGATATAAGAGAAGTAGAGAGGGAATTCGAGGGACCAATTTTTTTCCTCTTATATCCAGGTTTCTTGAAGAGGTTCTTTTCCCTATTAGAGAGGTATACATTTGACCAAGAAATTGTTCTCTTATATCCAGGTTTCTCTTATATCCAGGTTCGACTGTAACCAAATCAGGATGCCAAGTTCAGTGTCGCATAGTGAACTAATATTTTGACTACCCATTTGCTTATCCACTGCAGGAACCTACCTACTATTATGTACATAGTTATATTTTTCTCTTTTTTTAAGTAATACATTTTCAAATAAATATTATTTTTTTAGAAACTAATAAAATTAACTGTTATTTAATTCAAAATATTTTCTCAAAAGGAATTATTTTCAGTGTACCTAAACTTGTCTTGTTGGGGGACTATAAACAGGGAGTCGACCAGCAGTCTGGCTGGGGGACTATAAACAGGGAGTAGACCAGCATTGGCTTGGTTCTGGGGGGCCCTTGTTATTAGCCTCCTTGTAAAGACAGTGGTAGAAGTGCTGAGTCATTCCTCCACTGTCTGGCTACCATCGTTCACGATGACGACAGAGATTGCCATAGGCAATAACCCCGCCCTTTAGTTAGGACATTTATGTTTTCAAATATTTTCTATTCTTTTTCATTTTTATTGTATATATTGTTTTTTTGATTTTTCACTGTTAAAATTATTATTTATATGTACATAATGTCCTTTTGTATCTAATAAAGAATTATATAATAATAATAATAATAATAATACCTAAACAGATAGATTCCTTAATTACAAATCATGACATGGACGTCATATACTGGTTACTGGTCCTCTATGTAGCAGCGGTACAGGAGAGGACAGAAATGTATGCTATACAGAACATTTTTTTCCTGCCTTCCATTAAAAAAAAAAAAGCACTAGATCTATTGATTTGTTTCAATTTTGTAAAAAAATGTACCGTGTACTGGTAGTCAAGTGGTTAACGTGTTACTCTGGTAATCAAGGTATCGTAGGGATCCGTTGGTTCGAATCCCACCCAGTGCTTGCATTTTTCCTCACTAATTTGAGTTTGTGACCACATAATATTATAAGACTGAGTTAGGTGGTAGAAAATGCTTTGAGGATTAACCTCGCCCGGTGGTTACCTTCCACTAAAGAGTATTATTATTTTTTTTTTAATGAAATAGATAAGCCAAACTTATTATGTGTTGACTGTTCATGGCAAGAATGGTAAAAATTATAGCACATAATGAACAAGAACTTCAATAATAGTTAAACAGGCCCCTCACAATCTCTATTTCTGTCGATATGTAAACGGTTCTTACATGCCACAGAGGTATTTCGATTTTATCTTGGAGAAAATATGAGCGCTAAAATTTGAAATTGAAAAGTGAATAATCGAAGAAATATTTCTTTTTTGAAGATAGGAAGGAAATTACATAGTGCCTTGCTAATCTAGCAATTGTGTTTCTTGAAGCAGAAATTTTTCAAGAAATCCAGAAATTTCATGGAAAAAACTTCACTTTTGAGCTATAAATCATGTAAGTACCCAACCTACCAACATTTTTCTTCCTGATCAAAAAATTGGTTTGCTGTTATCAGCAATATATGTCCAGTTAAAATTGCCTATATTATATTACTGATAAGCAGTGATAACATGTATTAGTGTTCATTCCAATAACTTTTATTTTAAAATACATTGGTTTCTTATGCCCTGTTGTATTTTTAAAAGTACAACCCTTCAAGATTATTCTTAAATGTACCTATTCAATGTAGGTAGATAATCTATGAATTACCTACTTACTATTAGTTTGTGGTCATGTGGTTACCTGGATTACCTTAACCTAGATAGAATAATTATTACTAATGGTTACCAAACTGGTTGGTGAACCATTTGAAGTATAGTCTAGTAATGCCAATACAATATAATTATTTTATTTAAAAAAATAAAACACATTCACACACACCAAAATATAATAATAATGAACCTTTACTTGAAAAACCTATAAGTTATATCAAAATGATATTTCTTCATAATAAAATCTCATTTTAACAATTTTTCTTGTAATCTGTCAATTTTCACTTTTACATGAAAAATAAACCTTTAAACTTGAAGACATTAGGTAGGGAAAAAAAGAGCAGAGTCCAAAATTTTGAAAAATGATTATATTGTGTCATTTTACTGTGTATAGAAGTGGTTTTTATAGGTAAGACCCAACATGGGATAAGAGATCAGAGTCTCAAGATATTTGGTTTTTAAAAATGTGTACACAGGGGAAAAATGAGTCTAGATTTAAAATCACTCTCCTGATTTTTTTTTGATTTTGTGACACTGTTCTTTTTTTCCCCTGATGCCTTCACTTTTAATTTACCTACCTCACACCAATTCAGTACTAATAGCTCAGTGGTACGATACTCACTTGCCATGTGGAAGGTCTCAGTTTCAAATCCTAGAGCCCACTGATAATTTGTATTCATAATAAAATTTATGGTTACAGTTGTTTGTAGAGGATACCTTCCGGTGTGCTTGTGTTGACCCAGCACCTAAATGGAATGTACTGTGTCACTTCTCACCCATCCAAGGGAGGCATACTATGGATTGGGCAAGCTATAACACAGACCACAAGTGTCCTTAGTAGCTGCTGTTTCACAGTTATACAATGAAAATGGCTGTGAAACACTGATCTTGAAAAAAAAAAAAAAAAAAACTAAAGAATCCTTTTTGATATTATTTAGGTACCTAATAAGTTTAGCTCAATAGCTTTATATTATTTTTCAGTATAATTCTAGTTGTATAATAATAATAATATTGCCTTCTTCATACTGCCCGATTAAAACTGTAAGTCCTATTGTTCCAGCAATAAGCCCAAGATATATTATTATGTGGTAAAAATCCCAAATGGAAGGATAACTTGTCATGTACTGGGTTAGTTTCAAACCCACGACCTCTGGAATCTCTGGATTCACAGAGTGCCGCCTTTACTACTGAGCTACCGGGAGAGACTTTCCCGGTAGCTCAGTAAAATGTGGAAGTAGAATAGCCAGAACCATCATCTTAATATGTAAATGTCAAAGTCACTGACTGACCACTCACTGACTGATCATCGCTCTACAGCCCAAACCGTAAGTCCTATGAAATTTGGTAGGTAGCTTTGTCTTATAGTGTAGATGTGCAATAAGACGGGATTTTTCGAAATTCCCACTACAACACCTGCCATTGGCGAAAAAGGATTTTTTGCTTTCACGGCCATGCCTCGGCCCGTAAAGCGGGCGACAGCCCGCTAGTAACCCATAAGCATGCATCAGTTACACTGTTCTAGTATTGCAGAAGTGTCACCTCAATTTGAATAATGGCAAAATTAATAGACAAAATTGAGATCATAAGTTTGAGTCAGTAGTTACAATGAAACATTGAAACAATACACAAAATCTATAAAATATATGGCCATGCCTCCTTATGCAACAAGTAAGACCTATGGAATCATGCACGGGAGCTCATACCTACGAATTAATATTATGGTTCGCGATGTGGCGGGCAATTTTATTTATTTTTATAATACTCTCCATTTAAAAAGTCTGGCTGGGGGACTATAAACAGAGAATATACCAGAATTGGCTTGGTTCCGTGGGCCCTTGTCAATTATTAGCCTCCTTGTAAAGACAGTGGTAGAAGTGCTGAGTCATTCCTACACTGTCTGGCTACCATCGTTCACGATGACGCCACCCTATGATGATAAAAAATTCAAAAGAAGTAGTTAAAAAATTACGTATTTCAAGCTTGTGCGTACGTAAGACCTGCATAGTCTACGTACTCAGGCGCGAGCAACTCTTACCTATTATGGTGAAGAAAAATGAGTAGCTGCTTTGATGTGAAACATCTTACGTATTATGGTGAGGAAAAATGAGTGGCTGCTTTGATGTGAAACATCTTACGTATTATGGTGAGGAAAAATGATTGGCTGCTTTGATGTGAAACATCTTACGTATTATGGTGTGGAAAAATGAGTGGCTGCTTTGATGTGAAACATCTTACGTATTATGGTGAGGAAAAATGAGTAGCTGCTTTGATGTGAAACATCTTACGTATTATGGTGAGGAAAAATGAGTGGCTGCTTTGATGTGAAACATCTTACGTATTATGGTGAGAAAAAATGAGTGGCTGCTTTGATGTGAAACATATTACGTATTATGGCGAGGAAAAATGAGTAGCTGCTTTGATGTGAAACATCGACCAGTGTTGGAATTATTGTCAAAAATATAGTACAAGATATTGTGTATTAAAGAGGTAAAGTCCCTTGATTCTGTGCTACCCTGTCTGTCCCGGTAGCTCAGTGGTAAAGACGGTACTCTGTGAATCCAGAGATTCCAGAAGTTGCGGGTTCGAAACCCAGCCGGGACATGACAAGTTATCCTCCCATTTGGGATTTTTACCACATAATAATACGTCTTGGGCTCACTGCCGGAATAATGGGACTTTAATAGTCTTAATCGGGCAGTATAAATAAGGCGATATTATTATTATTACCCACTAAAATTGTGAGATAATAACAAAAAGAAAAAAATAAATATTATTATTATTATGTAGTTAGCGTTATGGCGGGGAAAGAAGTCATAATTACATAATATACCCTTCATACGAATACCCTTCAGTGTAAAAGAAGTTGTTTGAATATTACGTCTTAAGTTCCTGAGTACGCAAGTCTTGCGTACTCAGGAGGGGCAACTCTTACGTATTATGTTGTTCGCCATGTGCGAGAAGAATGATCACGTTTACCCTTTGAAAGAGATTGATTTAACAAAAGAACAATGAAAACGAAAGAGAAACCTTGCATTGGTAGGCTGAATATTCCAGGTAGCGTAGGAATCCGTTCGCGTTGCTTCGAATCCCAACCAATGCATACTTTTTTCCTCATTAATTTGAGTATATGACCACGTAATAATAAGACTCTGAGGGTTAGATGATAGAAAATGCTTTGAGCATTAACCTCGCCTGGTGGTTACCTTCCACTTCTTCTTTTACTCTGTCTTATCCTGCTTAAGCAGGGTCGACGTTGTTCAACCACATGGTTGAGGTCTATCCTCTGAATACAAGTTATGAAAATAACTGTCATATTAACTTAATAAGTGTGTCACAAATTATTGGATAAGTAGGTGGTAGTATAAATTCCATTTTCTGATTCTAATACAACTTCTCACTTTCTATTCATACTGACTAAAACAGCGAGGTTAGTTGATGGCTTGGTTATCAGTATTATTACCTGCTGATGAGAGCAAATATAAGCTCTACACAGCTGTCCAGGTATGTTCTGATATTCAAGTACATCACTCAACTTCTTACTTTTCTTTTTATACTGATTATAGTTTCATTATGATTTGCTGAATGGTTATTAAGTTTTACAAACAAAGTCAGAATAGACAGACTGCTGTGTCAGCACATTTGCCAACATGGTAGCCTTCTTACATTGGGTGACGAAACGAATGACTTCAATGTCCGCTGAGGTCAAATTTTTTTCACAAATAAAACTTTTTATTCAAAGTAATAATTTATTTTATTATTAAGTTGAATTAATAGATCCCAGATCAAGTTTCTTATTAATGCAGAGGATTGGTTTAGCAATCCAGAGAGGAAACGCAGCTTCATTTTTTATACAGGCGAGTTCAAACGGGGTGTATACCAGCAGTCTGACTGGGGGACTATAAACAGGGAGTAGACTAGCAGTCTGGTTAGGGGACTATAAACAGGCATTAGACCAGCATTGGCTTGGTTCTGGGGGCCCTTGTCAATTATTAGCCTCCTTGTATAGACAGTGGTAGAAGTGCTGAGTCATTACTCCAGTGTATGGCTACCATCGTTCACGATGACGCCACCCTGTGATGATGATCTGAAAGAGAAGGTTCCGAAAATAAGAGAAGATTCAAAGAGGAATTGCTTCTTGCATCCTGGGTCCCTTCCAGAAGGACGGTCCCTGGGACAAGTTTTTTTATATTAAATTTAATAAAACATAAAAAAAGAGAAGATTTTATCAACAAACTTAGAACTACTTTGTTAAAGATCAACATAATGTTGGTATTTGGATTGTGAGTTTTCAGCAAATAAAGGTTAATAATAATAACACTCTTTAGTGGAAGTTAACCACCAGGCGAGGTCAATGCTCAAAGTTTTTTCTACCACCTAACCTTCAGATTCTTATTATTATGTGATCACAAACTCAAATTAATGAGAAAAACTGCATGCACTGGGTGAGATTCGAACCAACGGATCCCTACGCTACCTAGATGACCAGACTAGCGCGTTAACTGATTGACTACCAAGGTTAAACGTTGGTTTCAAATTACCTTCCATGTTAAAGTGAGATTCAGCAAAAAAAAAACAGAGATGACAGAAGCTCAAATTTACATCTCACATTAATAGCATGATAAGTGAGTCATTAATTAACTGATCCTGATTTATCAAACAATCATTTGTTTATAGTCTGTTATTTTAATATTTTTTTATATTATTATTATAATTTTGCAGTTCTAATAGTTATAGGAGGGGGAGAGGAGGATTTTAGTGTTTATAGGCACAGATTTCTGCTCATTAGCCCCGCACATCGTTTTGAATTAGTTATAAAATTTACCTCCTCTCCACAAAAAAAAAGTTCTAATATAACCAATCTAGCGTATAAAATTACATTTAATAAAAGAAACAAGATGCTCATTATGTTCACAGTGCTAATAATATTGTTTTACCTACATAGGTATATGTCCTTGTAGCTCAGTGGTCAACGAGTCTGACTGGTAATCCAGGAGTCGTGGGTTCAAAACCCAGCCGGGACATGACCCTCCCATTGGAGATAATAATACGCCTTGAGCTTACTGCTTGAATAATGGGACTCGATAGTCCTAGTCGGGTAGTATATTTTTTTTTCTTCTGATTTATAAAATCCTGTAAAATATACAATAAATAAAGAGATGCTATATTAAACTGTCAGCGTAATAGGACGTCCCACTACGCTGAGAGTTGGGTGTACTCCCTGTATCGGGCCGACAGTCTAAATAAAGCACTACTATACTAGACTATAAATAAGGCGATATTATTTTTATACAAATTTAATAATTATTTTTTATATGGGAATTTCATAATGTATAGAGATAGTAACATTTTATATGATGAAAGGAATATCCTATTACATTAAAATATGTACAATTAGGTATATTTACCTATAATTTATTATACATTGTTTTACTATACCTACTTTATTATAAAATATTTTTTATGTAATAGAATTTTCCTAGGCATACCTCCTCCATATTTCAATGCAACATAAAACTATTAGAATAAGATACCTGTGTAGTTGAAGGCAGGTCAAATTTTACACAGCACAGTTGAGGTATAGTTTTTTTTCCTCCGTCCAACAGTGTTTTTCATTCATCATTCAGTTGTCTTCTTGTTAAATTTTATTGCACTAGTGACGAAAATTATATCGCGTGATGTTTCGTGTGATGTATTTTCCTCCAAAGTGTGTTAGATTGCCATAGGCAATAACCCCGCCCTTTAGTTAGGACATATGTTTTCAAATATTTTCTATTCTTTTTCATTCTTATTGTATATATTGTTTTTTTCATTTTTTCACTGTTAAAATTATTATTTATATGTACATAATGTCCTTTTATATCTAATAAAGAATTATATAATAATAATAATAATAATTATTCAGTAATTTTGATCAAACTTTATTTACAATTTTTAAGTAAACAAAGCCTGATAAAGGGTGGTGATAATGCCTTTGGCATTCTCTTCCGCACCACCCTTAAAATCTTAGGTGAAATTAAGGGCGAAATCAATAGAGAACATCGATAACTTAAGTCATTGCTAAGCGTCGGTTTTCCCTATCTTACACACTACGCAAATCCGTGACTTAGCGCCCCAGAGGTGTTACAAAAACGTCTATTAATTTTGCCCTAATATTCATTTTTGTAATACCTTTGTGGCGCCAAGTCTCGGATTGCGTACTGTGTTAGATAGGGGAAACCGATGCTAAGTAATGACTTAAGTAATTGATTTTGGCTATTAGGTAAGGAATTTTTTAAAAAAAGTTATCATATTTGTGTTACTACTCAAACTCGCTTGACTAAATCTACGCTGAAACCGGAACTTGAACCACCGACCTCCAGGTTACAAGTCCGCCGCCTTATCGATCAAGCTACTGAGGTCGGTAGACAGCATTACCTAGTAAAATCTTTTGCGACCTCAGAATTTCAACCTGCCTATAAAGTCGGTCTGGATCAAAGAAATGAAAAGAGGTCATACTGCTACCGCGAGGTATATTCACCCATCGCGCGGAATGGTCACCCATACAAATCCTAACCTCGCTGGACGTTGCTTAACTTCAGTGACAAAACGAGAACTGTTGTATTCAACTTATTATCATCGCTGGCTCGGGTCCAATTTAATGCGTTCTGTTCCTTCAATGAGGTCACCCATCCAAGTCCTAACCTCGCTGGGCGTTGCTTAACTTCAGTGACAGAACGATAACTGTTGTTATTGAACTTATCATCATCGCTGGCTCGGGTCCAATTCAATGCGTTCTCTTGCTCCAATGAGTGGCATGAGGGTTAAGTGACGAGAGTGCACGCACATATATGTCATTTTTAATTCGCTTTGACTTCTCAATTATTTCATATAAATATTTGACAGTGAATTCTGTCCTATACAAACAATTAATGTGCATGATAAATCATTTTATTTGCTTCCAAGGACAATCTTTGCAATGTCAGTACACTCGATTTAGATTTCTTATTATTAACCTTTCAATTAGTAACTCGCTCAATATGAGCAATTTGTCGCTGCAAATATTATTTTTCAACCGCGGTCAACGACCTATTATGGCCGTAGCCTAGACATAGTATATGGGCGTTCATTTTGGATTGTTTAAACCACATTCATGAGTATATACATATGGGTTGGGTGGAAGAGATTGCCATAGGCAATAACCCCGCCCTTTAGTGAGGACATAATTATGTTTATATATATTTTTCTTTTCTTTTTCCATCTTATTGTATATATTGTTTTTCATTGTTATAATAATTATTTGTATTGTACATAAGTCTTAATCTTCTTCTTTTTACTCTGTCTTATCCCGCTTGAGCAGGGTCGACGTTGTTCAAGCTCATGGTTGAAGTTGGTTGGTTTTGGCACATGTTTTACGGCTGGATGCCCTTCCTAACGCCAACGATTCTATTTGATTTAACGTCCTGGATTACGACGGGGGTTTTACCCTCCATTCACTGGGAATCGTACCAGCTACCCACATTAACCTCATCCAGCCTGGGTAGGGCCGGAATTGCCAGCCTCACATGTTCGGAGGGAACAGAATTTTCTGTGCGAAAAGTCTGCTCCAACCGGGAACCTACTTTTAAGTCCGTCACGTTTTCCTCTTTCTTTTCCAGTGTCCTCACCGTCTTAATGTATGCCGTTTTCTGCACGTGAACCATCAGTAATAGAGCTCAACTTCCAAGTGAAGGGGAGGTTCCTGATCTCCCTGTACCTATATCCAAGAGACTAGAGGCATCGCCGAGGACTGAGTGAAGCATGCCTCTATTCCAGATTAATTTCGATTTGATCCCGATCAAGTTCCATTACTTTCTCTGGAATGCAGGTGAGATTCATTTCAGGAATAGAGTATAAAATACGGTTTAGAGAGAATAACTTTTTTTTTTATTATTTTAAAGATGAGTGTTTCACAGCCTTTTTTCTTTCGTCGCCATGAAACAGGAGCTAATGTAGAGGCTGTGCTGTAGCCTGCCCATCCCGTAGTATGCCTCCCCTCTGATGGGCGAGAAGTGACACAATACTTCCCATTTAGGTGCTGGGTCAACACGAGCACACCGGAAGGTATCCCTTACAAACAACTGTAATTTATTTATTTGTCTGTCTGGCTGGGGGACTATAAACAGGGAGTAGACCAGCATTGTCTTGGTTCTGGGGCCCTTGTCAATTATTAGCCTCCTTGTAAAGACAGTGGCAGAAGTGGTGAGGCATTCCCCCACTGTCTGGCTACCATCGTTCACGATGACGCCACACTATGATGATTTTTTTTTTTATTTTTTTGTATTATTTATTTCATTTATTTTATTTGTATTCTTTATTTATTCTATTTTATTAATTTTATTTAATTTATTCATTTTATTTGTATTATTTATTTATTCTATTTTATTAATTTTACTTGTTTTACAGGAACGGCGCCCATTGTCCCATTCGTGCCCACGCTGGCTAAGCAGCTGGGTTTTTCCTCGGTGACCGTGGGAACCATCTACACCTTCCTCCCCATATTCGGTCTGCTCGCCAAGCCCTTCTTCGGTGCCATCTCCGACCGGTTCAAAGTTCAGAAGCTCCTGTTCCTCAGTTTCATCATTCTGACAGGTATGTAATAATAATAATAATAATAATATCGCCTTATTTATACTGCCCGATAAAGACTATTAAAGTCTCAATATTCCAACAGTAAGACCCAGACATATTATTATGTGGTAAAATCTCAAATGGGAGGATAACTTGTCATGTTCCGGCTGGGTTTCGAACCCACGACCTCTGGAACCTCTGGATTTACAGAGTACCGCCTTTACCACTGAGCTATGTACGTATATATAATAATAATAATCCGCATAACGGACGTATAATTACGGGTCAAGCCCTTTATACATAGTTACAATTAATAGACAAGTGAAAAACAGTAAAATAAAAGCTTACAAGTAATTGTAAAATTCAAAAGTCAAAATTATCAGAGTAAAGTTTTCAAGAAATGGACTAGAATATATTATGTACTGACATTGTCTATGTATTCAGTACTGTATACAGACCACAAGCGTTTCATGGCTTTATTTCGCAAAAAGCTGTGAAACACTCATCTTAAAAAAATGTACGATATATTATGTACTGTTACCTATGATGGGCTGGCTACAATACGGACGACAAGCGTCTCTAGTAGCTCTTGCTTCATGGCTTTATTTCGAAAAAAGCTGTGAAACACTTATTAAAAAAAAAGTCGTACATTTACACTACTTTAACTTTTATACTGACCTCAGTAGCTTGATCGATAAGGCGGCGGACTTGTAACCTGGAGGTCGGTGGTTCAAGTCCCGGGTTCAGCGTAGATTCCCCCTGGAGTAACTTGTAACCTACTGTATTCTAACCTCCCTCCTCCTCCAGCCTCCATGTTCTACGGCATCCTTTACATGCCCAGCGCCTCCATGGAGGTGAGTGTCCCCCTGGAGTAACTTGTAACCTACTGTATTCTAACCTCCCTCCTCCTCCAGCCTCCATGTTCTACGGCATCCTTTACATGCCCAGCGCCTCCATGGAGGTCAGTGTCCCCCTGGAGTAACTTGTAACCTACTGTATTCTAACCTCCCTCCTCCTCCAGCCTCCATGGAGGTCAGTGTCCCCCTGGAGTAACTTGTAACCTACTGTATTCTAACCTCCCTCCTCCTCCAGCCTCCATGGAGGTCAGTGTCCCCCTGGAGTAACTTGTAACCTACTGTATTCTAACCTCCCTCCTCCTCCAGCCTCCATGTTCTACGGCATCCTGTACATCCCAGCGCCTCCATGGAGGTGAGCGTTCCCCTGGAGTGTGGAGAAGGGGAGAGCCTGTTCAATATGTTGTTCTTGTAACCTACTTTATTCTAACCTCCCTCCTCCAGCCTCCACGTTCTACGGCATCCTGTACATCCCCAGCGCCTCCATGGAGGCTAGTGTTCCCCTGGAGTGTGGGGAAGGGGAGAGCCTGTTCAAGCACTGCTCGGAGGTGCCATCAGACGTGTGTCTGAGGGAGAAGATTCTGGGCGAGGGGGCTGCGCAGAACAGCACCACGCATCGGTGTGAGGTAAGCAACCAGTGGAAGAAATAGAACATTATCAGGCGCGGCCTATGCTAAGAAGCTGCGGAACTGCAGCACCCCCAGGCACAAAAGAAAAAAAGAGGATTTTCTCAAGTCCTAGCTCGTACACAGTGAAAATTATCACACATTTATAGATTAATTAATACATAATTATTATGATTTGTATGGTGAACAAAATCAAACTCTGTAGATAGGTACTGAAAGAGCGACTCTATAAATGCCATTTCAGTCGGGTTTATGTGGCAGCACCCCCGAATCATTTTCTCACCGGCCGAGACTGAACATTTTTTTTTTTTTTTTTGGAATCCATGAAACAAGAGCTACTGTAGACGCTTGTGCTCTGTATTGTTGCCTGCCCATCCCGTAATATTCCTCCTCTCTGGTGGACTAGTGGAAGTCACAGAATAAACTGGATGTGACAATAATTACAAGTAAGAATTTTTGAGAACTTAAATATTTCATGTAAATTTCAAAAACGTCATAAAAATTAGGTTTGACCTAGAGATAAACTTGAATGGGTCATCCGAGAAACTTTTCGAGGTCACCATCAAATGTCCCCTTGAGCTATGCAAATGATCTCGAACAGATTTTTTCTATCTTCAGTAGTTCTCGAAATATTTGAATGTCTCGTTTATAATATTGGACATCCTGTATACTTTATCTCTTCCAAATACTTGAATTTAGAAGACATTAAAATATTTCTGGTTACATCTTGTACTGAAAATGTTATGTACAACAGAAGATACATCATTTCTGAGTCGCATAGGAACACATGGAATTAATTAGTAGTCACCATGGCCGAGTGAGTTAGCGCGCTAGGCATTGCACCCATGATGACCTGGGTTCGAATCCCAGCGGAGCAGGAATTTTTATGCTCTATACTTGCATGTTCGGGGTCCACTCATACCTCGTGAGGAAAAATGAGTAGTTACTTGTATGAGTAACGACCAGTGGCGGCATTATAAAAAGAAATTAATATAATAGAATAATTCGAAATGTGAAGGAGGCTACCCACAATAATTGTGAAGAGTCCTTGTGCTTCACCACAAATAAAACCATACATACATGGAATTAATTGAAAGCAACAAGATCCAAAGATGTTTTTGTGCTCTAAAGAAACAAAATTAACGTCGGCGAACATTCTCCAATCCAACGTATGGAGAAATTGGGAAATGTTGCTAGCGGTTCGGGAGTCGGGACTTGATTTTTTTCAATGTAGTAGTATAAGATCTAGCATAGTATAGTTTAGTTTTTTTTCTTTTTTTTATAAATAATATTTTTTTCTGAATATTTGTAAAAATGGGAGTAAAACACCGTCGAAAAATTAAAAAAAAAAAAAGAAAGAAAGACTTGGATTTGATTGAAAAAATCCTGAACATAATAGGAAATGCCCAGTTGCGCTACAATTGAAAAAGAATATTTTATCAAAGCAAACCATCTGTGCACTGGTAGTCAAGTGGTTAACGGGCTACTCTGGTAATCCAGGTAGCGTAGGGATCCGTTGGTTCGAATCCCACCCACCCCACAAACAACAGAGAACAAACTAGCCAACCCTTACAAGCCAGGCTAGCTTGCAGTTTCCTAAGGGTTTAATGGCTTATAAAGAAAAGTCCAAGTCCTCACGATGGTTGATCGCACATAAAAATATGTGTTTCAGGACGAGCCAACTTTGAAATAAAGTTGGCTGGAGACCATCACTCACCTCTCCAGCTGTAGCCAAGCTGGCTACAACAACAACAACAATAACAACGTTGAGTTTGTGACCAAATAGTAATAAGACTTCGAGGGTTAGGTGGTAGAAAATGGTTTGAGCATTAATGTCGCCTGGTGGTTACCTTCCACAGTACTTGGAGGAGGATTAGGCGCTGTGCCGCGTTTTTTTTAGGTTAGGTTAGGTAAAGAGTGTTATTATTATTGACCTTTATTTGCTGAACACTCACAATCCACATACCAACATTATGTTGATCTTTCACAAAGTAGTTTAAAGTTTGTTGATAAAATCTTTTTTAACTTCGCCTGGTGGTTACCTTCCACTAAAGAGTATTATATAACCTTTAAGTCGTATGTTAAAATCCTACAATACTGAGACATTGAAAACGCCTGACATCGATGTATTTCACCAAACACTTGATCAATTCATTCAGATGATAAGTTAAAATATATAATTACGATAAATACCTATATCCAATAATTTAGTTTTAATTTTAGACCTTATACATTAAGGGCGGAACAAACCATTAGATATGACTTGTTATATAGACAAATTCTATATAACAAGTCATATCTAATGGTTTGTTTTCCCTATCTTACACAGTACGCAAACCGTGAATTAGCGCCACAGAGGTATTACAGTTGTCAGGAGTGAAATAGGTCTATAATTATTCATGTTTTTCTTATCTCATGTTCTAGATCACGTGTCAGACCGAAAGCCCCGCGTTTCTCGAGGCTCTGTGCGAGTCCTGGCACGTGCCCCAGTTCTGCCCCTCCCCCGCCTCCGAGGAGGCGAGTCCCCCCCGCTTCTACAACAGCCTCAAGCCTCCGGGCCACTTCGTCGCCAAGAAGACAGACCCGAGTCAGCTGGGGAAGTACGACATTCATGGGGCGCCCAAGTCAGGCCGGTCGCTGCTGACTCAAGAGGCCCCCCGGGTCACGCCCACCGAGGTTCGGTTCACCGCGGATATCAGTGCGTACCATATTCTTGAGGTGAGTACGTGATGAGTCAGCACGGGATTGTTGAGTCAGCAGGGGAAGTACGACATTTATGGGCCCAAGTCAGGTCTATTGCTGACATGGAGGTGAGTACGTGATGAGTCAGCAGGGGATGGTTGAGTCAGCAAGGGAAGTATGACATTCATGGGTCCAAGTCAGGTCTATTGCTGACATGGAGGTGAGTACTTGATGAGTCAGCAGGGGAAGTACGACATTCATGGGCCCAAGTCAGGCCGGTCGCTGCTGACTCAAGAGGCTCAGGTCACGCCCATCGAGGTTCGGTTCACCGCGGACATCAGTGCGTACCATATTCTGGAGGTGAGTACGTGATGAGTCAGCACGGGATTGTTGAGTCAGCAAGGGAAGTACGACGTTCATGGGTCCAAGTCAGGTCTATTTTTGATATGGAGGTAAGTACTTGATGAGGCAGCAGGAGATTGTTGAGTCAGTAAGGGAAGTACGACATTCATGGGTCCATGTCAGGTCTATTGCTGATATGGAGGTGAGTACATGATGAGTCAGCAGAGGATTGTTGAGTCAGCAATGGAAGTACGACATTCATGGGTCCATGTCAGGTCTATTGCTGATATGGAGGTGAGTACATGATGAGTCAGCAGAGGATTGTTGAGTCAGCAAGGGAAGTACGACATTCATGGGTCCATGTCAGGTCTATTGCTGATATGGAGGTGAGTACGTGATGAGTCAGCAGAGGATTGTTGAGTCAGCAAGGGAAGTACGACATTCATGGGTCCAAGTCAGGTCTATTGCTGACATGGAGGTAAGTACTTGATGAGGCAGCAGGGGATTGTTGAGTCAGCAAGCAAAGTACGACATTCATGGGTCCAAGTCAGGTCTATTGCTGACATGGAGGTAAGTACCTACTTGATGAGGCAGCAGGGGATTGTTGAGTCAGCAAGGGAAGTACGACATTCATGGGTCCAAGTCAGGTCTATTGCTGACATGGAGGTAAGTACTTGATGACCTCTTGACTATCAAAACCGTGCATTGGTAGTCAAGTTGGGTGCTAGTCTGGTAATCCAGGTAGTGTAGAGATCCGGTGGTTCGAATCCGTCCCAGTGCATGAATTTTTCTATGATCTCAGCCGTCAGAGAAGCCTGTGAATGTTACAGTAATAGGCTCACGATACACGTGATCTTAGGGAAATTCACAAGGATTCTAATTTTTAATTTTCTCTTTTTTACTTCCCCAGGTCAAGTCCTGTTTACACTTCCCCATCACTCATGTTCACTTCAGCAACGAGAACAAAACCACCGCTCATATCCCAGTCTGTAAGGTAAACATAACCTATAATATGTTTGTTAGTATAACCTACCTGTAAAATAATAAAGAGGTTTTGTATTTTGTATGCATTTGTAAGTTTTTTTTTCCTTGCTAATAATTTATTGTTGATTACTTTGTATAAAAATAAAGTGTAAATATATAACCCAGCTGACCGTGTTGACCCAGCACCTAAATGGGAAGTATTGTGTCACTTCTCGCCCATCAGAGGGGAGGCATACTACGAAATGGACAGGCTACAACACAGACCACAAGCTCTTGTTTCATGCCTACGAAATAAAAAGGGCTGTGAAACACTCATCTAAAAAAAAAAAAATTAAAAAAAAAAAAATAGTTTTAATGTCAAATACTTTTAAGAAATGTATTACAAATAGGGTGGTTCCATTTAAGTTTCCAAAGTTGACCCCCCCTGGTAATGATAAAAAATCAAAACCTAGTAGAAAAGGTTTCCCCTTCGATATTATGGTACACGTGTTATAGCATTAAAAAAAAAATTAATCCGTTCTCTTGATATTTCGAGTGGCTCCTTTTTTTTGGCGGACCCTGTATAAATAAACCCCATGTTTCAGGTCCCCATTCACGTGACGTCATGCTCTGTGTCTTGCAACAGCCACAACATCATGTCCTATCTGTCTGTGAGTCAGTCAGGCCTGAGTGACGTCACCAACACACACCAGTTCTGGCTCTTCTTCGCCCTCCTCAGCCTGAGTTGGGTAGGCATGGCCGTGGTGGTGAGTCTCGGAGACACGATGTGCTTCGAGCTGCTGGGTGAGTTGTTGGTCACCTTCTTATTTTTACTTCCGAGACTATTTGATGTTATTACAACAAAATAATTTGAAGATGAAAAAAACTGAAAAAAAGGTTTTTTTTTTGTTTTATTTAAGTACTTTTGATACTTTTTGTATGATTTCAGATAAATTTCTAATATTAGAAATCGGGAGTATTGTGTTCGTTTTTGTAAATAAAATAATTTTTTGTTCCGATTTCAATTTTTGTCATATTTCTAGACGTTTCATAACCCCTTGAGCTACTTTGGTTTTGTGTCTGTCCGTTAAAAAAATTCCTTTTTACAGGCTAATCTCAGAGACTACTAAACGGCTTTCGACGAAATTTTCATACATATAGGAGACATTCTGTAGATACTCATCAACTTCGCACTAGTGGTTCTTGGTGATACAGACCATGCGCCTGACCACTAACTTTTTACTTAAACTCTTATATCTCGTGAATGGTACACATGATTTTGATGAAATTTTGTATGTACAATGTACATCCTATGCGTATTAGCATTTTACATAGTACATTTATATTTATTTTTTAAATAAATTTTGATCTAGTTATGATATTTAAGAAAGTCCAAAATTTTGGACAAAAATAGAATTTGTCTATTAATTTCGCCTTTTTTGTCCTTTAATTTTTTTATGCTTCCTCAGGCAACGAGCCTCAGAAGTACGGGAAGCAAAGACTGTGGGGTTCCATCGGATGGGGCACCTTCTCAATTCTGGCGGGATTTCTCGTCGACCACTTCAGCTCCTCTTCTCTGAACAAGAACTACACCCCCGTGTTCTATCTCATGCTGGCTATGCTGCTCTTCGATCTGTTTGTGTCCAGCAAGATCAAAGTAAGTTCTGTTGGACTCGAGTAAGGTTAAAGTAAGTTCTGTTTGACTCGAGTAAGGTTAAAGTAAGTTCTGTTTGACTCGAGATTAAAGTATGTACTGTTTGACTCAAGGAAGATTAAATTAATTTATGTTTGTGTCCAGCAAGATTAAAGTAAGTTCTGTTTGTGTCCAGCAATATTAAAGTAAGTTCTGTTTGACTAAAGTAAGATTGAAGTAAGTTCTTTTGACTCAAGTAAGATTGAAGTAAGTTCTCTTTGATTCGAGATTAAAGTATGTTCTGTTTGACTCGAGTAAGGTTAAAGTAAGATCAGCTTGTAAGATTAAAGTAAGTTCTGTTTGTGTCCAGTAAGATTAAAGTAAGTTCTGTTTGACTCAAGTAAGATTAAAGTAAGTTCTGTTTGACTCGAGATTAAAGTATGTTCTGTTTGACTCGAGATTAAAGTAAGTTCTGTTTGTGTCCAGTAAGATTAAAGTAAGTTCTGTTTGACTCAAGTAAGATTAAAGTAAGTTCTGTTTGACTCGAGATTAAAGTATGTTCTGTTTGACTCGAGATTAAAGTAAGTTCTGTTTGACTCAAGTAAGATTAAAGTAAGTTCTGTTTGTGTCCAGTAAGATTAAAGTAAGTTCTGTTTGACTCAAGTAAGATTGAAGTAAGTTCTTTTGACTCAAGTAAGATTGAAGTAAGTTCTCTTTGATTCGAGATTAAAGTATGTTCTGTTTGACTCGAGTAAGGTTAAAGTAAGATCAGCTCGTAAGATTAAAGTAAGTTCTGACAAAAGTAAGATTAAAGTAAGTTCTGTTTGACTCAAGTAAGATTAAAGTAATTTCTGTCTGACTCAAGTAAGACTAAATTAAATTATGTTCGACTAAAGTAAGATTTAAATAAGTTCTGTTCGACTCAAGTAAGGTTAAATTAAATTATGTTCGACTAAAGTAATATTAAACTAAGTTCTGTTTCACTCACAAGTCTGGACTTCGTGTATTGAATTTCAGAACGTTCAGTCGTCAGTATCGCCCAGTATATTCAAGGACGTCTCCAAACTGTTGGTGGAGCCGCGAGTCCTGGCCTTCCTGTTCTGGTGCATCTCAGGAGGCGTGTGTACTGCGCTGATATGGCAGTACTTGTTCTGGTGAGTTCTTTTTTTTTTTTTTTTTTTTTTTTCTTTTTTTAACATACTCAAATATATATTATTTAGTTTTAAATTTCAGTACAAACAAATGACAATAAGCCAAAAATAATAATAATAACTTGTGTTTGGCTTCTAAGGTGGCTTTTAGAAGCCAAATAAAAATGCTTATAATGAGTCCTTTGTATGCAGAAGAAGAAATGAAAAATAGAACAAATGATTTGTTCTTATTATTAATAAAAATAATACTCTTTAGTGGAAGGTAACTACCAGGCGAGGTTAATGCTCAAAGCATTTTCTACCACCTAACACTAAGGTCGGAATTAATAGACAACATCAATAACTTAAGTCGTTTGTAAGTGTCAGTTTTCCCTATCTAACACAGTACGCAATCCGTGACTTAGGCCCGTATTTTTGAACGACCCTAAAACAAATTTAGTGTGAGTGGTCCGGATACGCATGCGCAGTGAATCATATCAGCCACAGAGACAGAATTTATTTTGAACTTAAGTCTTGAACGCTTCTCACAAATCTTGAGCGCTGCTCAGCGCATGAGCAGAAAGCAGTCGATCACAACATTTTCCCATTTCAGCCAGAAAGATGTATATATAAATATACATAAACAGCACGTTTCTTTGCATTTCCAATCAGCTGACCCTAAAAATGAATGAAATTTGTTGAAATTCTGAAGTGTCGCAAATCGGCACTTTACAACTGCCGGTGATTTCTCATCGGTATTTTTGAATTTCGTGAAGACACATTACGAGGTTTGGCTATTAAATTCGTAGACTCTTTCCATAAAACGATGTGTGTTTAACTTACCCAACTTTAGTAGTTATCCCCTTCAATGTACTTCCCTCCTCTATCCCTACAACGTTCTAAGCAAATTTTTCATTGATCGAAACAGTGGTGGAGGTCATTTTGTGTGAGGCCTTTCAAGACTTTTGCCGGTTTTTTCTTAACGTCATTTACGCTGTCAAATCTGGTACCTTTCAGGGTAGATTTGATTTTTGGGAATAAGTAAAAGTCGCACGGGGCCAGGTCGGGTGAGTAAGGAGGGTGTTCCAACACTGGGATGTTGTACTTGTCCAGGAACGTCTTCACGGAGAAGGCACTGTGGACTGGCGCATGGCACCATTTTTGCGCAAACTTTTGTCATGTTGAAATTTTCGTTCAAAATTTGTCTCACACATTCTTTATTAATTTTAAGTGTATCAGCCATTAGTCCTAGAGTTAATTTACGGTAAGAACGAATCATAACACCAATTTTTTCAATGTTTTCGTCAGTTTTTGAGGTTTGGGGGCGACCAGGACGTGGATCGTCCTCAACATCTTCCTGACCACCTTGAAACCGTTTAAACCACTTATAAAGCGTTGATCTTTTCAAACATGACTCCTGGTACACTGTCTTTAACAAAGAAAAAGTTTTACCAGCAAGTTTTACGTAAAATTCAATAATCACTCGTTGCTCAACGTTTGTATCAATCAGAATTCCGGCAAAATTAAAAAAGGTGTCTTGCGCGTCGGGCTATTACAACAGAACTAATTACAGTAGAGGCATGTGACAGCTATCAATCAAAACACACGACTTGAAGCTTTCTAAACATGTTCATCATATCTTCTTAGCATGGACAGCTTTTGCGTAGCGGCTCGCGTCTACGAACTTAATAGCCAAACCTCGTATACTATTTTTTGGAAGTGATTTTACTTCCTTAATATTATTGTATTTCATTTATTTAACAAATATAATTATATCCTTTTCAACAAATTTCATAATTATACTGGCAATATTCGAGAATCAAACAAAACGCTAATTTTGCACCGCCAAGAAAGAAAGAAAACCTTTTTTATATACCTACGTATCCATGTATTTACTTTGGAAAGACGAACATCTTTCAAGAGATATCCTTAATTTTGAATGGCCTAATAGAACCTGAAGGACAAGCAAGACATCTGATGAAGAAAAAAGTTTGCTAACAAGTAGTTTCGACAAACTAATTTACAATAGACATGTTGTATAATTATATTGAAAGTTAAATATTTGTCATTATTAATAATATTTTAAATATTAAGAAAAATATTATAACATATGTATATTTTAATCAAGTATCTGCAAAAAAATATTTTTACTGTACCCTCCTCATTTTAGGACAAAGGTAGCATTTACCTATCTCGTTTTTTTCATATTACGACGGGGGTTTTACCCTCCGATCGTAGGAAACATACAAACTTTCTACCCACATTAACTTCAGCCAGCCTGGGTTGGGCCGAAATGCCAGCATCACGAAGTCTTCACCCGGACGTTGTTGATTAACTTTGGTAGTCCCACGAGAACAGGTGCATTCACCGCGCAATCAACGCTGGCTCTATCTGGTTTTTTTTTTTTTTGTTTTTTTTTTTTTTTAAAGTGGGGTTTAACGTCGCTTTCAACTGCCATGGTCATATCACGACGGGGGTTTTACCCTCCATTCGCAGGAAACTCACAAACCTTCTACTCACATTGACCTCACCCAGCCTGAGTGGGGCCGGGAAAAGCCAGCGTCACGAGAATTAGAATTTGAATGGTCACCCATCCAAGTGTTAACCTCGCTGGATGTCGCTTAACTTCGGTGTTCTGAAGGGAACCGGTGTATTCAACATGCCATCGACGCTGGCTCTATCTGGTTTATTTGTGATGTTATATCACAACGTATGTCAGGTGATTGACGAAATTTCAAGTAACATATTCATTTTTTATTCTCGTATTTCACAAGTGTTCGTCTCTACCAATACTCATTTTTCCTCTCAAGATATTAGTGAACCACGTAACATCCAAAATACAGATATAAAAAAGTCTAATTCCTCCGGAATTCGAACTCAGCTCATTTCAATGTATGTCTGGTGCGCTAGACCACTCAGACACTGGACTCCTGACACCGTCGAGCATAAAAAGTATTTGAAGGGCTCGGGAAATCATAAATAATGAGTACATTTTTTAGATACCTGTGTAGAAAATATGTAGAATGCAAAACATTGAAAAGAGAACATTGGATATGTGATAAAACAATGAATTAACATTTTTTTTTATTAATAAATTAATTCAATTATTGAACAATAGATAGCACAGTCTGAGTTGGACCGGGAATAGCTAGCATCAAGATTGTCCAAAATTTAGATAGTCACCCATCCAAGGCCTAAATTCGCTGGTCGTTGCTTGACATCATTGACAGTACGAAAACTGGTGAACTCAACGTGTCATCGACACTCCTATCGACTCACAACGTGCCTGTGAGATATAAATTGTAGGTACTTCTTTCGCTGAGAAGGCTGAGATGGGAATATATATCTCCCTTGCTGTGTGTCCTTCATCAGCGAATGCTGTTAGGGTCAGCCCTCCTTGTCCGCAGGTGATAGACTCTTCTATTTTGAACATCCTCTTCTGTCATTCCACTTTGCTCCAAACGTTTTTGTTGTTGTCTCCACCAGGTGTTTTTAGGCCTCCCTTTCTTGTATTTTCGTGGACAATGTAACGCCAGTGCTGTGTTTACCATGTGATTCGCTGGTCTTCTTTTTATGTGTCCAAACCATCTCATTTGTCTTTCTTCAATCTTCTCCTCAATTGCTGTCACTCCCAAACTTCCTCGTACGTACACATTCCTTATCCTGTCCTTCAAGGTTACTCCCGCTGATAGTCGAAGCATTCTCATCTCTGTTGTACTGATCTTGTTGCTGTAATGTTTGTACATTGTCCAACACTCGCTGCCATATAGTAACGCTGGTCTTACTACACTTTTATACAATTTTCCTTTTAGTTTTATTGGCATTTTTCGATCACAAAACACTCCTGTTAACGTTCTAAACTTCATCCATCCGATCTGAATTCGATTTGTGACATCTGCGCAACAAGTTCCATCCTTATCGATCATTGATCCCAAGTATCTAAACTTTTCACAGGTGGGGAGTATTTCTCCATCTAGCATGATATCCGGTGTAGGGGAACTTTCATCTGCAAAAGGTAGATACATGTATTCTGTTTTCTTTCTACTTATTTTCAAGCCATTATCTTCGAGTGCTTTCTTCCAGTCATTCAGTGTGTTCTGGAGTGTTGTTAGGTTATCAGAGATCAGCGCAATGTCATCTGCAAAAAGAAGAGTCTTCAGTAAGTCGTTCATGAGGTTCTTTGTCAAATGATTGATGATGACAATAAAAAGTAAAGGACTAAGGACTGATCCTTGATGAACTCCATACCGTACCAAGAACTCAGAGGATACTCCTGATGTGCATCTTACTTGCTTCTGACTTCGGTTGTAGATATCCTTGATGAGGCGGACATATTCTTCTGGTACATTTTGTGCTCTCAATGACTCCCAGATCAATTCTCTTGGTACTAAGTCGAACGCTTTTTCAAGGTCGATGAAGACCATGTGTAGATCCTTCCCAGCATCTCGATGTTTTTCAACAATAATCCTGACAGTCTGGATAGCATCTGTTGTAGACTTTCCTGGAACGAAGCCACACTGATTCTCATCGACTTGAACAATACTTCTCAATCTTCTTTCTATTATCCTTTCAAATATTTTCAATGTGTGTGACATCAAACTTATCCCTCTGTAATTTTCACATTTTCTTGAGTCTCCCTTGTTTTTGTAGAAGGGTAAGGTGAGATGGGAATAGTAATAATTATTTTCAATTTGGCTTCCATCTCGGAAAAAAACTTGTTTAAACTCTTCAAAAGGATAAAGAAATTTAAAACTATTAAACAACAAGAATCACCAGACAAAAATTATTTTTGAAAAGATTAGAAAATGTAAACAATAACACAAATGATTTTCACACAGAGGTGATAATACCCTCTGTGTGAAATGGGCCATATTCAAAGAAAAATAGTAATTACTCGTGAGCAAAGAAAAAGTTTGCAAGCTTTATTTTTAGCTTTGTGATGTACATATATCTTTTACTTCCATAGATACAAAAGCTTTTGATATTTGATAAAAGAAAAAACTCTTTATTGCACTCAAAACTCTTTTATTATAGATCGAAGCAACTCCTTTGGATTTCTTTTAAATAGGGCCCAATATTGCGTCTGTGCGGAAACTGAATCGAGAGAAACTGAGTCACAATTTGTGTACTTGATTGGCCAGAAAATTTTCAAAATCCCGACGGTTGTCCCTAAAGTAGTTTTAGGGCCTTAGCGCCACAGAGGTATTACAAAAACGTCTGTTAATTCCCCCCCTAAGAGTCTTCTTGTTATGTGGTCACTTGGTCACAAACTTAAATTGATGAGGAAAAATGCATGCACTGGGTGGAATTCGAACCAACGGATCCATACGCTACCTGGATTACCAGACTAGCGCGTTAACCACTTGACTACCAGTACATAGAGTTTCTTTTTCTTTCATTTGTGTTTAACACAGAGTGCTGCCTTTACCTGGTAGATCAGTGGTAAAGGCGGCACTCTGTGAATCCAGAAATTCCAGAGGTCGTGGGTTCGAAACCCAGCCGGGACATGACAAGTTATCCTCCCATTTGGTATTTTTACCACATAATAATACGTCTTGTACTTACAGCTGGAATAATGGGACTTAATTGTCCTAATCGGGCAGTATAAATAAGGCGATATATTATTATTTTATCACACCTTATTCATTTAACTCCTCATACGCAATCTTATCACCTGTAACTAAATCAGCAAGTCTCTACAACCTTTTTTTCCAAAGAACTTGACATATCAGCCTCTTACTCAGTTTTGATAAAAATGTTAACTTAGTAATTAGTTAGCATAAATAATATTATTAGATAGTGCTAGTTTTTAAGTTTTAGGTACATTGTATGTAATAGTATAAAAAATTAATCTTATGTTTTGTAAATTGTGTATAATGTTATGTTAAACAACACAATAAATATATGAATTGAATTGAATTCACCTCGACAGGTTCCTAGAAGATCTTGCCTCCGCGCAAGGCTGTGATCACAGCACTTGGATCAAAACCCTGCAGGGTCTGGTCATGTTTGTGCAGTGTTTCGGTGGAGAGCTGCCCTTCTTCTTTCTGTCGGGTGAGCTCTTGTGACCATAACCTATTTGATGTTTTTTTTTTGTTTTTTGTAGATTTAAATTTGAAATTATCATGTTTTTTTTAAGTTTTAAGTGCATAATTTTAACACACAATACATATTATGTAAGCTCTTGTGATAATAACCTAATTGAAGTTTTTTTGTTGTAGATTTAAATTTGAAATTATCATGTTTTTTTTTAAGTTTTAAGTGCATAATTTTAACACACAAATGTAGCTCTTGTGTTCATAACCTATTTGATTTTTTTTTTTTTTTTTGATTTAAATTTGAAGTTATCATGTTTTTTTTTTTAGTTTTAAGTGCATAATTTTAACACACAACACATACAGGTGAGCTCTTGTGATCTTGATCATAACCTATTTGAAGTTTTTTTTTTGTGGATTTAAATTTGAAATTATCATGTTTTTTTATTTATTAAAAAAAAAAAGATGAGTGTTTCACAACCGGAAATCGAACTCAGGATCTCGGGACTACGGCCGTAGTCACAACCGTTACGCCACGGGCAGAATAAATAAAGCGATATCATTATTAGTAGTAGTAGTATTATTATTCTGCGCCCTACCCCCAGGTTGGTTCCTGCGCAAGTTGGGCCACGTCAACACGATGACGCTGGTGCTGCTGGGCTTCTCCCTTCGCTTCTACCTCTACTCGCTGCTGACGGATCCCTGGGCCGCGGTCCCCATTGAGCTGCTCAACGGGGTCACGTTCGGCCTCTTCTGGCCCACCATGGCCTCCTATGCGAACACCATCGCGGCCCCCGGCACCGAGGCCACGATTCAGGGCCTCGTGGGCGCCGTGTTCGAAGGCGTCGGTGAGTCTTTGTTAGTTATATACCTATAATACTACTATCACATCACATTTAGATACTACTCTCACAAAACAAGGTGCCTGGTCCCAGGTACCTTAGTGTGATAGTATATAAATGCATACTCATAATTATTTTATTTGATTCATTTTAAGTACTTATATATTTATTATGTTATTGTTATTCAAAATATTGTAATGAAATGATGTACAAAAATAAAGCACACATCTTGTTTCAAAAAATGTATTATATTCAATAAATGTGTGTGTGTGTGTGTTTTTTTTTTTTTAAATAATAACTCATTTGTTTTTTATTGTTCATTTTTTGTTTATAGAGAACCCATCCTAAGCCATTTTTATTTGGCTTCTAAGATATCGCTAAGATGTTATTATATCACAATATTTTATTGGGTTACGCAGAATTAAAGGTTTTTTTTTTCGTATCTTCTAATATATCTAATAACTTATTTTTGTCTGTAATTCCGCCACTGGGCGCTGCTCACATCAAATCGGCTACTCATTTTTCCTCAAGAGGTATGATAGGACCCCGGACATCCAAGCACAGAGTAGAAAATTTTCTGCGCCGCTGAGAATCGAACCCAGGTCAAACCCAGGCCAACAATCAAATGACTAATTATAACGGAAAAACAACAACAATAAAACAGTATTATAATTGATTATTATTTAATAATATGGAAATTAAATTTTTAATTATAAATATTTTTTAAACTAAAATTACGTAATAAATTATATTTTTACTATCTATAAGAGACTCAACACATGCCTGCGCTCTTCTACTCCAATTTAACTAACAAAAAACAATTTTAAGCATTTTATCTATGTATATAATATGATTTTATTTAATTTATGTTTCTGTGGTTGTCAATTGTTATATGTTATATGATGAAAAAGTGTTTTTTTTTATATTTTTAAAACTAATTAACTCTAATTCTTCCATGTTCCTGCAGGCGTATCGCTCGGCAGTCTGCTAGGAGGTTGGGTGTTCGACTACTACGGAGGACATGGCCTGTTCAGGATATTCAGTCTGCTGGCTCTGCTCATGTGTGGTCTGCATGTGCTGAGTCACTACGCACTCAAAGTGAGAGCCCAGTATGGCATGGGCGAGGACTCGGTCAAAGGTGAGTCGATGTTTTTTATGTATAGGTTCATAAATAATTAATTTTTAAGTTTCTGTTATAACACTTATAACGTAAAGTTTAGCCAAATTTGAAGAAAAAAAAAAATATATATATACTTTCCTGTAGCTCAGTGGTAAAGGCGGCACTGTGTGAATCCAGAGGTCGCGGTTTCGAAACCCAGCCAGGACATGACACGTTATCCTCCCTCCCAAATATGATAACTTAACTTAACTTAATAATAATGAAATAGGAACTCGATTTTGTCTATTCATTTCGCCCTAAGTGTATATAACTTCTTCTTTTTTACCTAATACTTTTCACTTAACACTCGATTTTAATTTTATTTATTTGTTCACTCTGTTCACTAAACCTTGTTCCACCTTCACAACATTTGTTTCACCTTTAGCATCCGAGCTGCCGGCTTGAGTAGTGAGCAGTGCAAGCACATGCCAGCTTCTAGCTGGGGGTTCTCCAGGTTGGTTCGATAGAAAGCAGACATGGCATCCAGTTTCGTTGGCATTGGCTTGTGAATTGGAATGCTCTGTGAAACCATATGCATATTATACTGTGTATTTCGTGAGAAGAAATCGGATGAAGAGTGGTATTCTTTGTTTTTTTCCAATAACTTTATTATATATTTCATGGTATTTTTTTCACAATATTCCCCAAAAATCTTTGTTTCTCACATGCTAATGTCAGAATGTTTTGCAACATCGGATTTCTTCTTGCGAAATACAGAGTATAGTTCCGATGGCGTTAGTTTTGCCCCTCCTTTTGCCATTGATTCTTTTGTGAATTGTAAGTTTCTGTAAAAGTGTTCTGTGAAACGTTGCTGCATTTGGAATGAAAAAAAAAAAAAAAAAAAATAGAAAATTTAAATTAGAAAATAAATTCTAAAAAATTAGAAAATAAACTCTAAAAAAATAGAAGATAAATTCCAAAATTAATGTGTTCAACTCCAAACATGTCTGTGTAATTTTGTGTATACAGGGATCTATTGAGGACAAAGCATAAATAGCTATTCAGCAGAGAGAAAAAAAATGGAAAATAAATTCTAAAAAATTGTGTTCAACTCCAACTCCAAGCATGTCTGTGTAATTTTGTGTATACAGGGATCTAATGTGGACAAAATATAAATAGCTTTATAAGCAGAGAAAAAAAAAAATGAAAAGTGGAAAATAAATTCTAAAAAAAAATAGAAAATAAATTCTAAAAAATTGTGTTCAAGTCCAACTTCAAGCATGTCTGTGTAATTTTGTGTATATACAGGGTGTTTCGCCATTATTGAGGCTCGCATGAGATAGATGAAGTACAGTTGAACCTGGATATAAGAGAACTCAAGGGACCACAACTTTTTTCTCTCTTATAAAAAAATACGTTATTTTCCCTTGTACAGAGGTAATAATGAACTGGAAATCGTTCTCTTCATATCCAGGTTTCTCTTATAAAGAGTCTATTTTCCCTTCTATAGAGGTAAATTTGACCTGGAAATCGTTCTCTTATATTCTGTTTGGACTGTAATAGTACTTTCAATTGTTGAAAAATAATTACTTATAATGGTAGCAGAAAAATAATTAAGAAAAATATTAGCATAAAAATAAGAACAATAATAAGCATAAAAAAAATAATTACTTATGCTTCTGTAACATAAGAAAAATAATTACTTATGCTTCGGTAGCATAAGAAAAATAATTACTTATGCTTCGGTAGCATAAGAAAAATAATTACTTATGCTACCGATTTATGGTAGCTTGTACTTCCTGTGTCGCATGATATAATGTTTAAGTGATGTTCTACAACATCATGCATGTACCCGTCATGTCTTCTGCATAATAGTATGTCTCTGAAATTATGTCACTTTAGCCGTGTTTTTCTTTTAAATAAAAAAATCCAGGTTCGGTATTTCTAAATATTTCCATTTTCTTCCAAGTTTAGCTTCCCCACTATTCGTGAAAGAAAAATGCGTTTTGGTACTTTTAAAGATAAACAATGAACTTAACCTTCAAAAGAAATGGAAGCAATAATTTTATAAATCCATTTTGGTTAACCAAACTGGAAGAAGATTTTTCCTCTTCCAAAAGAAAAATGACTTTCTTCCAGTTCGTCCATTTTATTCCATTTGAATCCACTTTGGTTAGAAAGAAAAATACAGCTTTAGAGTGCGTTTATCAATCACATTAATCAGGGTTATAAATCTAATCAACTGATTAAATCCGTTGGTGTGTTTATCAATGACATACTTTTGGAAGTAAACCTTTGACTAGAATTTTAAAAAAAAATGGTTTGACGTCGCTTTCAACTGGACGTTGCTAAACTTCGGTGATCCTACGAGGACCGGTGTATTCAACGCGCCATTGACGCTAGCAAAATTAAGTTCTGATTAAATAAAATCACTTGATTAATACAATTGATAAACGCATCGTATAAGTAAAAATGTTAATACCTACTGTATTCTTCTTCTTTTGTCTTCTCTTTATATAAATGAATTTTTTTTTTTCTCAATAGATAGAATATTTCATCCAACGATTAGTACTTAAGCATGATACCCATTGATAAAACTAACTTTTGTAAATTTTGAATAAAAATATTACTTCCCATAAATTTCTAATATTAGAAATCGGAAGATATTGGTTTTTGTATTTAAAAAAAAAATGTGTTTTTTTAAACATTTTCTAAACGTGTCTCCTGTTCATTATAAAGTGGTTTTTTACCAAAACAAAATTGTCAAGAAATGTTCAACTTCACAAAAAAAAGTCCGCCAAATGTAGTCCTTTATGGAAATCCATGGAGTAAAATGGAAAAAAAAATAAGGAAAGTAAAAATATGGAGGAAAATGTTGACCCAGCACCTAAATAGGAAGTACTGTGCTACTCTCGCCCATTAGAGGGGAAGCATACTACGGGATGAGCAGGGTACAACACAGACCACAAGCGTCTACAGTAGCTCCTGTTTCATGGCTGCGAAATAAAAACGGCTGTGGAACACTCAATTTTTTACTTTCCTTAATCCGACAAAAATTTGTATTCTTAATTTGGTTACAATTGTTTGTAAGGGATACCTTCCGGTGCGCTCGTGTTGACCCAGCACCTAAATGGGAAGTATTGTGTCACTTCTCGCCCATCAGAGGGGAGGCATACTACGGGATGGGCAGGCTACAACACAGACCACAGGCGTCTACAGTAGCTCCTGTTTCATGGCTACGAAATAAAAAAGGCTGTGAAACACTCATCTTTAAAAAAAAAAAAAAAAAAAAAAAAAAAAAAAAAAATCCTATAATAAGGAAAGTATTGTATTCGTCGAAAATTTGACCTACCCAGTTTTTCACATTTCTGGACGAATCATAGCCGCAGGATACCAAAAAAGTTGTTTTCAGCTATTGGTCCGTGCGTCTGTCTGTGTGTGTGTGTGTAAACAGGATATCTCGAGAACGGTAGGAGCTAGAGACTTGAAATTTGGTATGCAAATTAGTTTTATACACCAGACAAACCACGAATTTTGGTTGAAATCGGCCGCAAGATGCGGCCGCAGGGCCGCAAATATTGGTCGCAACCGCCGCCTCTTTGAGTTGGTTAAAGATACAAAAAAAGTTAGAGAACAACATTTTCTCTGATTAAAAAAATAATAGGGGTCTATTCTGATCATTTTTTTGATATCTTGAACTTTTTGGAACCCGGCCCCAATTTACCGGTATTTTGGGGGGACCCGCTTGGACTAACTTTTTTATTATTTACCCTAGATGGGGGTTGCGACATATCAAATCCAATGATTTTGAGGTGCTGATTACGAATTTGGCACTGATTTTTAACTATCCGTTACCGTTGAGTCACCAGTGGCGGAATTCGACTTCTTTTTGGGGGATAAGGAAAGTCGTGTGATGTTTACACCAGATTTTTTTCTTTTTAAGTCCGATTATTCTGTCTATGAAGGCATACAAATTACTGTCTGAAACTTGTTGAATTTATTAAATTTAAGGCCCGAATTATGAAACAGGATTTATTAATCTTAGTGGACACCATCCTTTAGCTTTCATCTTGATAACAACTGTAGAGGGCATATCTAAGCCGGGCTTTGTAGCTGTATATTAGCTCTGTGGCATAACGGAGCTGTGGCCAGCCTTGTTGGCGAAAAAACTTCTTCTTTTTTTTTGTTGAAAGTACCCATTGAAAGTTGAAAGAAAGCCTTGTTGAAAGTACCTATCGGTCAGCTGATAAAGGGAGGAATGAATAGACGTTTTTGTAATATGTACCTCTTTGGCGCTGAGTCTCAGATTGCGTACTGTCTACGATAGGGAAAATCGATGCTAAGCAATTACTAGAGTTATCGATGTTGTCTATTAATTCCGCCCTGAGAGTCGGCTTAGATTTACAAATCCTGTTTCATGATACGGTCCTAAATCTGACTGAATTAAAGTGGGTCCAATTGTTCATCCCTGTGTTCTCCTTGTTTCAGATATCAACCAAAGGGCGCGATACGCGAGCCCTACAGAAGCCATACACATGTTGGACGACGTGACAACGTGAGGTCTTTGAAGATTTTGCCTTGTGGTGCTTTCTTGCCTCTTGTTGAGAATTCTTAAAATGGAAGATGATACAAAATTCATGTTTAAGATCCAAGAAAACTACATCAGCATGACATCGTAAGACCTTTGACCATGACCACGTTAGGTCTTTGACTTTGATGAGTTTATCTTGTGGTGTTTTCTTGCCTTTTATAGAGAATTCTTAAAATGGAACAATGATTGGTCTCTCCCGGTAGCTCTGTGGTCTAGACTTCTGACCGGTAATCCAGAGGTTGCGGGTGAATAATAATAAAATAACACTCTTTAGTGGAAGGTAACTACCAGGCGAGGTCAATACTCAAACCATTTTCTACCACCTAACCCTCAGAGTCTTATTTTTCTGTGGTCACAAACTCAAATTAATGAGGAAAAATTCATGCACTGGTTGGGATTCGAACCAACAGATCCCTACGCTACCTAGATGATCAGACTAGCGCGTTAACCACTTGACTACCAGTGCACTTTTTGTTTTTAGTATTTTCGACAAGTATTGTTTTTAAGACCATTTTTATAACGCATATAATTATGTATGCAGGAGTTTTTAGGATTTTAACAAACCAATGTAGTAGAACTCCCTTGTTTAGTATTAAAAAGACTCTCTACCTCGCTACTGACGTTAATTTTTAGACATGAATTTAAAACTACATTTGTTAAAATTTAGACCTTCTAGTACACATCTTCATTTTATTTTGCATCATACCCGTTATAAATAAATGGACTATGCTAAGTGCCGGATTATGAAACAGGATTAGATTAAGGGCGGAATTAATGGACGTTTTTGTAATACCTCTGTGGCGCTAAGTCACGGATTGCGTACTGTGTAAGATAGGGAAAACTGACGCTAAGCAATGACTTTGAGTTTTAGAATTTGTCTGTTAATTTCGCCCTTAATCTTAGTGGACACTATCCCTTAACACGCCCTCTGGTCATGGGCGTAGCCAGGATTTTGGCTAGGGGGGCAGCTAATGAGGAAAATCAATAATACCTAGTGAACAATCAATAATACCTAGTGTTGCATACTCCCTGGAATTTTCTAGGGGGGGGGGGCAGCTGCCATCCCCTGCACCCCCCTGGCTACGCCCATGCCTCTGGTGGGAATTTCAATCAATCACAGCGCACTATTCAGTCTAAGTTAAGGGATAGTGGCCACTTAGATTAAGGGCGAAATTAATAGACAAATTCTATGACTCAAGTCATTGCTAAGCGTCAGTTTTCCCTATATTACACAGTATGCAATCCGTGACTTAGCACCACAGAGGTATTACAAAAACTTCTATTAATTCCGCCCTTAATCTAATCCTGTTTATTTATAGACTTAATTATAATTCGGCCCTGATTAGTGTGCGTTCATTGATTTTATTTATTCAAGGCTTAATTTTAGTCTATGAATAACTAACACTTGGTTTCATCACATAAATGACATCACCATTTCAGACACTCGTTTTACTAATAAACAGTCGATAGTAGCTGATATTTAGGTATTTGACGCACAAAGTGGCAATGCAATAACTGTTTATTAGCGCTGATTAACTAATATTTTTTAGACATTTTTTCAGTTTCCAAAGAAAACCACCCTTTACAAAATAATATATATACATACAGTGAAAACGTTTACTTAAGTATTTTTTGTTAGATTTTTTCGTTAAAACATTCCAAAATTTTAGTATTATTGGTTTGCAGTTTTAAGTATTAGACAGTATTACGAACATGCCGACCTCTGTGGCTCAGTGGTTAAGAGCATTGGTTGCTGATCCGGAAGTTGCGGGTTCGAATCCCGGCCTGAGCGGAAAATTCTGACGGAGTTTTTCCGTTTCCGGAATGGCATGGATGTAAAGGTGCAGTGCCCTGAAGTAATGTGAAAGCGGTTCTGGGGCACAACCTTCAAGAAAAAGTATTACGAACTTGTTAGAATTAATATTATCCTTTTCTGAGAGTTCCTTTAGGGTCCAATTAAAAAAGAGGATTAGATTTAATCTAGGTTGACATAATACTTTGTGGCTAACCTTGTGACGGTTATGACTACTGCACGTAATCCCCGGTTGGGGCAGAATTTTCATACCATTACGCTACGGAGGCTGGTAAAGAGTGCGTGCCTAAACACTTTAATCCTGTTTCATAATGTGGCCCTTAGTGTGTGTGTGTGTTTTTTTTTAATAGTTTTATGTTATCTTATAATTTAAATAGTTTTAAGTCTTGTAGGTTCCTGGTTTTAGTTATAAAAAAATAATATAGCAATTAATGCATCCTAACTTGTTTTTTCATCTGAATAATAAGAAATAGACATGTATGAATTTGAAAGCTGTTAACGTTTTGGGCACATCACAAATTTAAATTAGTTCTGTACTTTAATTTTAGTTAATTCAGTATTGAAATGCCAAAAAAAAAGGAATATTTTTTCTGTTAACACATTGCGCGCGGGCGCGATTTTCATGAAGTTAACATCCCAGACTGCACAACTGGTATAATAATAATACTCTTTAGTGGAAGGTTACCACCAGGCGAGGTTAATGCGCAAAGCATTTTCTACCACCTAAACCTCAGAGTCTTATTATTATGTGGCCACATACTCAAATTAATGAGGAAAAATTCATGCACTGGGTGGGATTTGAACCAACGGATCCCTACGCTACCTGGATTACCAGACTAGCGCGTTAACCACTTGACTACCAGTACACGATAAGGGAGCGTGCAACACACGCTGCGTTTTGGGAAGTGGTTACTGTTCAACGCTAGAGTTCCAAGCCGCACGCAATGTGTTAAGAAAGGTAGCTTTTAGCCCATGTGCCTTTGAATTCAGAACTATAGGATATTGTACAACAAACTGATTTTTAAACATCTCAATTTTGTTACCGTAGCATTTTGGAGCTTCGCAATACAAACAGATCTATGTATGTTTTAAAAATTTACAGTGTTCTGTCTCTTTAGCCTGTCCCGGTAGCTCAGTGGTAAAGGTGGCACTCTGTGAATCCAGTAGCCTATTCGAATATACTGCCCAGATTCTCCGAATCTCCTTTTCTCCGTTTGAACCGTCAAATATCGTTTAAATATCGATATCACAGAGTGCAATCGGAAAGTGAAAGAGGGAGTTGAAATAGCTGTTCTGCGCATGACATTACGTCAAATTGCCTATACTTCCAATGCTAACAAATCTCGATTTCTCTTTCCTTTTCAATTTCTGTACGAATAATATTTTTTGGGAAAGTCAAACGGGGAGTAGAAAGGGCGCGTGATTTTTAAAAAAATGACTTCGAAACGGAGATTTAGGGCAGTAAAATGGTCGAAATTCGGGAAGAATAATTTCACTCCCCCAATTGGTTTTAAACAACCCTAATGGTAATTACTCGCCATAATTACTTATTATAATTATTAAATAAGTAAAAGTATGTCATTTTATTAACATATTATATCATAGAATATTATTATTTTCCGTCTTTTTTAACGCAATAATTCCTTTAATTGAGAGGTCGTTGTTTTCGAAGATTTCCAGCCTAACAGCCGTTTCCATAGTTATATTGCTATATTTTACTATTCTTTACAATTATTTTTACCTTGGTAGTCATTACTGCGCACTCTGAAACGAGAATTATTTTATACTTAACTAGGGGTTTAACCCTACTTAGCAGCGGAATTTTTGTTACATCTAACTAGTCGTCTACCCGTACTTCGTAAAGGGATTTTTTTTTTAAATATACTAATCCGTTCTCCTTCAAGATATTATTATTTACGTTTTTTAACTAACTAACCATTTACCCATATTCTGCAACGAAATTTCTCTTATACCTAACTGGGTGTCAACCCGTGCTTCGCAATGTCATTCATTTTTAAATTAACTAGAGTTTTACGTTCTTCGTAAAGGAATTTATTTTACGTTTTACACCCAACGAGTTATTTACTCGTACACTGCAACGTGGTTTCTTTATTACCGAAGTAGTCGTCTACCCGTGCTTCGTAGCAGGTTTATTATTTCTGTTTTTTTTTTTTAATACTTGTGTACCTTACTAGCAGTCTACCCGTACTTCGTAGGAGGTTTCTTATTTCCGTTTTTTTTTAAATACTTTGTATACCTTACTAGCCGTCTACCCGTACTTCGTAGGAGGTTTATTATTTCTGTTTTTTTTTTTAATACTTTGTATACCTTACTAGCAGTCTACCCGTACTTCGTAGGAGGCTTATTATTTCTGTTTTTTTTTTAATACTTTGTATACCTTACTAGCCGTCTACCCGTACTTCGTAGGAGGTTTATTATTTTTGTTTTTTTTTATACTTTGTATACCTTACTAGTCGTCTACCCGTACTTCGTAGCAGGTTTATTATTTCCGTTTTTTTAATACTTTGTATACCTTACTAGCCGTCTACCCGTAATCTGCTACAAGATTCATCTTATGCCTAACTAGTCGTCAACCCGTACTCTCTACTACAACATTTCTCTTATAGCCAACTAGTATTCTACCCGCACTTTGCTACGGGATTTTTTTTATTATACTTTGTATACCTTACTAGCAGTCTACCCGTACTCTGCTACAGTATTTCTCTTATAGTTAACTAGTCTGTAAACTGTACTTTGCAGTGGGATTCATTTTCAAATAAAGTAAACCTTAATTTTAAGCGCTTCGTAAGGGAATTTATTTGACGTTTTACACCCAAAGAGTAGTTTACCCGTACACTGTAACGTGATTTCTTTATTACCAAACTATTCGTCTACCCTAACTTCGTAGCTGATTTGTCAATTCCCGTTTCAAACCAAGCTAGTCGTCAACACGTACTCTGCTACGAGATTTCTCTAATAGTAACTAGTCGCTAAGCCGTACTTTCTGACGGGAATTTTTTACTATACTTTGCATCTCTTACTGGCCGTCTACCCATACTTGGCTACAAGATTTTTTTTAGAGCTAACTAGTCGTTAACCCATACTTTGATACGGGATTTATCTTATGCCTAACTAGTCATTAACCCGTAAAATACCGATTTTCCTGCAGTCTAGATTGTACAAAAAATATCTCTAGTCCGTCTGATTTTCTGCACAAAACAACGAGCTACATTTATTCACATTTCCCTGTAAATACTTGAACAGAACAAAGCGGTCAAGGGGACCGACTACTTCATAGGTCGCGGGTTCAAAACCCAACCGATGCCGAGATATGACAAGTTATATCCTCCCATTTGGGATTTTCACGATATAATACGTCTTCTGCTTACGCTTACTAACAATGGGACTCATTAATGAGTCCCATTATTAGGACAAATTAGTCCTAGTCGGCCAATATAAATAAGGCGATATTATTATTAAAGCACAATATACCTACGCGTATTCACTTGTCTCAGTAAATATTTGAAGACGTGATGCTACCCACTAAAAATTGTGACATAAGAACACAAATAATTCTTATCTTATCTTAAATGGGATCTATTGAATTACTTCTCGCCCATCAGAGGGAAGGCATATTACGGGATGGTCAAGCTACAACATAGACCATAAGCGTCATCAGTAGCTGCTGTTTCATTGCTACGAAATCCAAAATGCTGTAAAACCTTCTTGTTCTTCTTATTCTTCTTCTTCAAATAATTCCCCCTTTAAAGTACAAGGTAAATGTTCGTTAGGTGAATTTAAAATTTCCTAATTTAAAGTACGTGGTGACGACTCGTTAGTTATAGAAACATTAAGCCCGTTGCACAGTAAACATAAAATTAAATTCAATATTTAGTTGCGAATTACAATTTGACAGCTATTTGGTTTTAAAAAATATGCTGTTACAAAGTACGGAATAACATCTAGTTAGGTATAAATCTTATAAAAAAATACTACGTTGCAAAGTATGGGTTAACGGCTAGTTTGCTATGAAAAAATTCCCGTTGCAAAGTAGAGGGTCACTACTATTAAGAAGGCACAATATTTACCAGTATAAAATCAAGAAAAAATTATAAAAGTTAGAGTATTATAAAAAATTTATACATATATAAATAAGTAAATGATACTAGTGTCCTGACTAAAGGGCGTATAAAAAAGGTATAAAACCCGAAAAAAAATCCGTTGCCAAGTACGGGTTGACCGCGAGTATGCTATAAAAAATATGCCGTTGCAAAGAACAGGGTATCACCTAGTTAGGTATGAAGCGTATATAATACTCCGTTGCGAAGTACGGGTTGATGGCTAGTTAACTATAAAAATTATTCTGTTGCAAAGTACAAGGAAACATCTAGTTAGGTATAAAACCTATAAAGATAAATACTCCGTTGCGGAGTACGGTTTAGCGGATTGTTGGCTATAATATATAGCAGAATTATAGGATTTTTTCCCTTACCTTTAACATCGTAATATTTTATTTTATTTTGCTTATAATTCCGCCACTGGTCGCTGCTCACATTGACACAGTTACTCATTTTTCATCATGGAGTATGAGTGGATGCAAATGCAGTGCACAAAAATACTGCTCTGCTGGGGATCGAACCCAGGGCACCATGCGTGCAATGCCTAACGCCTAGCGCGCTAACTCACTCCGCCACGGTGACGTCAGTGACTACATTGAAAATGAGAATCGGGGATTTGGAGAAGTATATTCGAACAGGAATCACTCCCTTTTTGCGAAACGGAGAATTGGAGAATCGGGGAGTGGGCAGTATATTCGAACAGGCTACAGAGGTCGCGGGTTCGGAACCCGGTACATTACAAGTTATCCTCCCATTTGAGATTTTTACCACATAATAATATGTCTTGGGCTTACTGCTGGAATAATGGGACTTTAATAGTCCTTATCGGGCAGTATAAATAAGGCGATATTATTATTATTATTACTAAATATTTGCTTGACTTGGGACTCGAACCAGCGACCTCCAGATCACAAGTCTGCGCCTTATCGATCAAGTTACTGAGGTCGGTTATATACACAACACACAACTATACAATACTACATACACAATTAATTTTTCAATAGAAGTTCGAATTTTTGAACAAATTTTATTACTGTTAAAGTTATAGTACCCCCTTTGGCGCAATATTATTGTCAATTGATTTCTGCAAGCATTGGTGCTCTTATATCGACAATAAAGTGATATAGTTTTACCATTCATCCTATCATTATTTAATTTAGTTTTACTATTCATGCTATTATATTATTTACTACATATATAATGTAATTTTTATCTTGTTAAACTCTTTGCTCTGAATATTGAGGGTTTGAAAAAATTGACATTTTTTATACCAATGATTAACATGTTTGTACGCACTTTTGGGGGAATGGGGGTACTTTTTATTTATTTATTACACCTTATACCTATTGTTTAATAATTGTTGAAAATAAAAGTATTCTCAGATCAAATCTTGACTTAAAAACAACTATCAGACGTTCTATTATTTCATATCTATGTTTTGCGATTTTTTAGCTCGCCATTATAATAACACTCTCTAGTGGAAGGCAACCACCAGGCGAGGTTAATGCTCAAAGCATTTTCTACCACCTAACCCTCAGAGTATTATTACTATATGGTCACAAACTCAAATTAATGAGGAAAAATTCATGCACTGGTTGGGATTCGAACCAATGGATCCCTATGCTACCTGGATTACCAGACTAGCGCGTTAACCACTAGACTACCAGTGCACGTAATATATGTAATTAAGTTGATTAAGATTTTTTGTGGTTAAGCAAGAGACTCTTTACATGTTTGTGGGTAGCGCAGCATTACTAAGAGCCTCCTTTCCTTTTCTAATCATTTACATTACATCTTTATACTCTGGTAATACCACTATTACCTGGGGAACTATAAACAGGGAGAAGACCAGCAGTCTGGCTGGGGGACTATAAACAGCGAGTATAAACATTAGCCCCACACATCATTTTGAATTGGTTATAAAATTTACATCCTTTCCGAAAAAAAAATCAATAATTCTTTTTTTTATATGCTTTCTTTTTTTATGACAGGATTCTCACTGGAGTGAGCTCTTCCACCCAACCATAACTCTTCCACCCAATATTTTGTAGTTTTCACCTATGAATAAATTTAATTGGGTCTTAAAATGAATTTATTAATAATAGTTGATAGTTCTTATGAAAAAGCTTACTAAAGAATAACTTGAAAGATGTACATAACCGTATCTTTTTTTTTTCAAATAAAAAAATTACATTAGATTTTTATTTACCTATGTTTCTTGATTATTAATTATTATCTAATTATAAAGAATAAAAAATAATTAAAAGATAAATATAATTTTCTTCAATATAAACAAAACATAAATTAAATTTATTTACCAGATAAAATAATCGACTTTAATTTTTACTCTTCTGAAGTTTTCACCTATAAAAAAATGAATTGGGTCTTAAAATGAATTAATAATTGTTTATAGTTCTTATGAAAAAAATTACTTAAGACTAACTTGGAATATGTACATTATACTGTATCTATTGTTTCAAATAAAAATTGCATTACATTACATTTTCGAAATAATTTGAAGGTAGAAAACACTTGGTTTTTTTTTTTTTTTTTTACGTGAAACATTTGTTTTACCAAGAGTTGTGTGTAACTATAATTTTTTCCTGAGAACTTATACATTTCATTGTTACATTTTTCTTTTTTTTTTTTTTTTTAAAAAACTTTCTTTATTATTCTTGATTATTTTAATTCATTACTTTCTAAATGACTCATTATAATACTGTCTTCTTGAGTTATATTTTCGACATTTTAATTTGACTTGTGAGTGGAGAGTTTTTTGTTTGCATCCATGCTTGTTGTTTAGGAATGAATTTGGTTTGAACAGTAGGTTGCTGATTAAGATTTTTACACTTATCTGTGAACATTTACGATAGGGAAATAATTATATTAGTATTTAAGGCAGAAGCTCTCTATTTTGATGGAGAAGTACCTGGATTTATATGACTCAATAATATTATTCATAATAAAATATATCATTTTATTTACAAACGTCAACAACATTAATATGTTCAAAAATCTACATGTTCTAATTAAAAAGTTAATTTTTTTATATTATATTTGTGTTAATCACTTGCCTGATATCACAACTACTCAAGTATACACACTCGCTTTACTAGATGTGCGCTGAAACCGGGACTTGAAACAACGGCCTCCAGGTTACAAGTCCGCTGCCTTATCGAGCAAGCTACTGAGGTCGGTACATGTTCTACTTATCTACCTATGTACGTTTGAGGATTTTTATATTATTATACATACTTAGAATAACTCCTTCTTGTACCTACTTATTATGAAGGGAGGAGGGGGGAGTATAGAGTAAAGTGGTAAGCTGGTAAGTGGTAAGTAATTGAACCCTACAACAGTAGCAGAGCTTTTGCAGCGTCGGTGGTGCGTTGAATGGACCGGTTCTCATAGTATCACCGAAGAGAAGCAACGTCCAGCGAGATGAAGACTTCGTGATGCTACTAGCATTTCGGCCCAACTCAGGCTGGGTGAGGTTAACGTGGGTAGCAGGTTTGTGAGTTTGCTGCGAATGGAGCGTAACACCCCCGTCGTGATATGACCATGCAGTTGAAAGCAACGTTAAACACGATTTTAAAAAAAGTAGCAGATCTTAGACCCTACGTTACAAGGCACTCGGAAGACTTGTATAACTCTAATAAATAAATAAATTAAAATTGAAAAAGAAAAAAAATGTTACTATATTTATTTACAAGTAAAAATACATGAAATATACAATATAATTTATAATGATTCTATTTCTGTAAATTTAACACAAAAAAATTAAACATTGATCGGATTACGCGTACGCGTCTTTGGACACATAAATAGTTTAAACAATAATGACTTTTTCTCTTAATTATAAACACGAAATCCGTTCACGGACACAATAGTAATCGGTAATCAATAATAGTAATAACTCTCTTTAGTGGAAGCTAACCACCAGGCGAGGTTAATGCTCAGAGCATTTTCTACCATCTAACCCTCAGAGTCTTATTATTATATGGTCACAAACTCAAATTAATGAGGAAAAATTCATGCACCGGGTGGGATTCGAACCAACGGACCCTTTGCTACCTGGATTACGAGACTAGCGCGTTAACCACTTCACTATCAATGCAACGACTGATAATAATTATTCTCTTTAGTGTCTAGCTGGGAGAAGTTAAACAGGAAGAAGACCAGTGTCTCGCTAGAAGACCATAAACAGATAATGGATTAGACCACTCTAACAAGCCAGGCTAGCTTGCAGATTCCTAAGGGTTTGTATTATATGATTTTATCTGTGGTGACACACAACGCCTCTTCACAATATTTGTGGGTACCGCAGCATTACTAAAGGCCTCCTTCACATTTCGAATTATTCTATTACATTAATTTCTTTTTACTCTGGTATTGCCGCCACTGGTCGTTACTCATACAAGTAACTACTCATTTTTCCTCACGAGGTATGAGTGGACCCCGAACATCTAAGTACAGATCAGAAAAATTCCTGCCCCACTTGGGATCGAACCCAGGTCACCATGCGTGCAATGCCTAGAGCGCTAACTCACTCTTCCACGGTGACTACATTCCTAAGGGTTTAATGGCAAGCCGAGCATGCTATCGCTAGGCTAATGTGACAAGCTATCTCCCTAGAAGAGACCTTGTAGTATTTCGACTTTCAAAATACTCATCAACAAGTCTGTCCCAGTAGCTCAGTGGTAAAGGCGGCACTCTGTCAATCCAGAGATTCCAGAGGTCGTGGGTTCGAAACCCAGCCGGGACATGACAAGTTATCCTCCCATTTGGGATTTTTACCATATAATAATGTGTCTTGCGCTTAATGCTGGAATAATGGGACTTGACTATTCTTAATTGGGCAGTAAAAATAAGGCTATATTATTATTATTATTATTATTATTATCAACTCTCCTCTTCATCCGAATTGTACACCAAAACTTTCCCACCTCCCGGTTCGACATCTGTCCCAATATTTCCCTCCAAACAGTGGCGGAACACAATGCTGAGTTTCTCCGCATTCAGTGGCGTACACACGTTCAGGGTGGTGGTGTCCTGAGACACCGGCTCCATTTCGAAATCCTCCACTGGTTCAAACTCATTCAAAATAGCGCCGTCGAAAGATTCGATACGATTTGACCTTTCCGTGAGAGAACTGTTGGAACTATCAACATGATGTTCGATAGGCACTTTACGTATACTTTGGCTTTTCAATTGTCCGTTACAGTTAGGACTGTGATTTTCAGCGATTTCTTCATGTCTGCTATTTCTAAAGTTTGCTGAATCATTGCTCGTGTGAATGTCGGAATACACCTCACTACGGCCAGAGATATTGGTTCTTCCACTAGGGTTTTTCGAGCTGCTTTGGTTTGGTTCCAGTCGATTTCGCACGGGATCTTCCTCCAAAGTACTTTCCACCCCATAGGAAATCGATCCCTCTTTTCCTTTATCTCTGGAATGCCCTTTTCGTAATGACCCACGACTAGAATCACCTACGGACTCATTCACCTGTCGCGATATACCATTTGGTTTGCCTCTATTGGTAACATTGCTTTCGCCAAACAGAATATTCTCAATACTTGAAAATTTCTCATCGAAATGATCACTCACATTTGAACTTGCAAGCTTTTCTCCGACCGTACTCGAAGAGGGATTTCTAGTTGAGTTAGAGGGATTTTTTGTTGAGTTACAGGGATTTTTTGTTACTCGCTCAAAATGAGTTGAACTATTTCCCACGCTATGCACTTTGTCTTCAGGTACAATTCCGTTGTCACTTTTCACATCTAAATTTACATCTCTTACAGCATCAAAATCTACGTTATCCCTATCTATACACTTGCTATTATTCGATACGCCATTACAATTGACCATTAGTGCTTTCGAAAATACATTCTCCTCATCCTCTTCTACGCTTCTGTTTGACTGACGACCACTTAATTGTCCATCTAAATTTCCTACATGTGCCTCTACAGCATTCAAATGTGAACTATTGTTCTGAGGTCTAAAGTTTAAACTACTGTTGTTTTGAGCATTCAAATGTGAACTATTGTTCTGAGGTCTAAAGTTAAAACTACCGTCGTTTGGACGTTGACTACTCGAAATACTATCGTTTTGACGTTCACTCGAAATATTATCGCTCTCACGCGGACCAGTTGAACTAGCGTTATTCCGACGTATGTTGAAACTACTATCGTTCGGAGGTTGAGTATTACCGTCGTTGTTATTCGTGCCCACTCGGTTCTCGTTCGTGCAAGCTCGTTTAGGTTCGCCTCCACTCGGGTCCTCTTCGGCGGAGAGAACTCGACGAATTCCACGCCCCCTGGCGGCGGAGATAGAACTAGATACGTCGCTGGCACTTGATCCTATGGTGCTCATGCTGTCGGACGATTCGGTTGCTAGAATGTAGTTGGCTTCGAACATACCTGGTTCTAGTATGTTGAACACTATCGGCCTGGAAGGAAATAATGATATTTTTATGTAGTTGACCAAGATAATGCTGGTCTACTCCCTGTTTAAAGTGTCCCAGCCAGACTAGGAACACCATTCCATAATAAAAAAAATCAAAATGTAGTATTTTTACTTTAGCGGTACCTGTAGGTTTTTGTTTGTTTTTTTTTTTGAACAAAAAAGTTATTTTTTTCTTTCAATTTTTAATCTAGCAGTTTAACAAAACTACAACCCCTTTTTTCAGTTTATTGTCACTTTGAACTGCATGGTCACATCATAGCGTGTAGAAATTAGAGTTGAGGAAACGAACCCCAGTTGCATGGAAGCGACACCATCGCAAAGAAGTAGAATATTTCTCGCGGTCTGTTCCGATAGCTCAAATAATTGAACTTATTGAAATGTTTATGTTTACATTTTGATACGGGGGAAGAAATTTTTGTGAGGGACGAGGAGAGGAGACTCCTTTGCGATACTAGCGCCGAGGACGCGAAGATGTAGGCTGGCGGGGGGTGGTTTCCACACTTCTTATTTCTACACGCTATGGTCGTATCACAACGGATACAACCTCTTGATTGCACTGAAAAGAAGAAGATTTAATCCACTTACTTGGTAGGTTCATCAAATGTTATCTTCAGAACACCGGACACATTCTCTGCAAAGGCCAGCATGGCTTTGATTTCTCTAACGGTGAAGTTGATGGCAGTATCCAAGCCAATCCTGTAGTTTGTGAACTCTCCAGGGTCCAGTGACAGTTGAGATCTGATATTTTGACCTGAAGATTCTGAAACACAGGTTAAAGTATATAATATAGAAAGGTCTGGCTGGGGACTATAAACAGGGAGTAGACCAGCAGTCTGGCTGGGGGACTATAAACAGGGAGTAGACCAGCAGTCTGGCTGAGGGACTGTAAACAGGGAGTAGACGAGCAGTCTGGCTGGGGGACTATAAACAGGGAGTAGACCAGCAGTCTGGCTGGGGGACTATAAACAGGGAGTAGAGCAGCAGTCTGGCTGGGGGACTATAAACAGGGAGTAGACCAGCAGTCTGGCTGGGGGACTATAAACAGGGAGTAGACCAGCAGTCTGGCTGGGGGACAATAAACAGGGAGTAGACCAGCATTAGCTTGGTTCTGGGGGCATTTGTCAATTATTAGCCTCCTTGTATAGACAGTGGTAGAAGTGCTGAGTCATTCCTCCTACCATCGTTCACGATCACGCCACCCGATTATGATGATAGAAATGTGTAGATATCTGTATTGAACCTTTAATGAGAAGTATATAGGGCCATATTATGAAACAGGATTAGTAAATCTAAGCCAACCCTTAGATTTTAACAGCTGACCGTTAGGTATTTTATATCGAGATTTTCCATCACAAAGGCTGGCTACAGCTCTGTAATGCCACAGTGGTAATATACAGCAACAAAACCCGGCTCAGATATAACCTCTTATCATATTAGTGTTAGTCACTTTCGTAATGTCACAACTACTCAAACTCACTTTACTAAATCTTTGGTACCTACTTGAACCACCAACCTCCAGCTCACAAGTTCGTCGCCTTAGTGATCAAGCTACTGAGGTTGGTTTGATCACCAAGCTTTTACAAGGACCAAAATAAAACTATTTAAAATTGAGATTAATATAATGAACTATTTTACTATCAATCAATCAATATTTTATTGTGTTTAATATACATAATATGTTCACAAATAATTTTTAAATCGAAACTAATTCTACTGAAAGTTTATGGGATGTCTTTAAGATATAAAATTTACGTGACTAGTGAGAAAGACTTAAAGAAAGTAATTTAATAAGGTAGGTATACTATTATTCCCAACCTGAAATACCTCTGACATCTTTTTTTTTAATAATAATAATATCACCTTATTTATACTGCCCGATTAAGACTATTAAAGTCCCATTATTCCAGCAGTAAGCCCAAGACATATTATTATGCGGTAAAAATCCCAAATGGGAGGATAACTTGTCATGTCCCGGCTGGGTTTCGAACCCACGACATCTGGATTCTCTGGATTCACAGAGTGTCGCCTTTACCACTGAGCTACCGGGACAAACATCTTAAAGGAATTACTCACCTAATGTCTTATCATCAAAGTTATTGATAATGGTTTTCCTTGTGTCAACAGCCAGAGTAATTTCCGCTTGATGGGAGTGAAAATTCCGCAGTGCATTTGATAGGATCTTGGGAGGGAGAACTATTTCGTTCCTGCCTGTATTTGAATAATTGGCCTGAGAACAAAGTGATTTTTTTATTAAGAATTCCACTTTATGTTATAAACCTAGTAGTAATACCTACATCTGTAAAAAATTGTTAAAAAAAAAAAATAAAAAAAAATCCACTGGCAATGATTGTAGGTTGTTAGTTTAAAAATGCTGTGATAAATAAGTGTTGCAAGAAGAAGACAGTATTATGAAAAAATCAATTTATTAAAGTACTAGCGGGCTGCACCCGCTTCGCCAAGCCATCACACACACACCACACATACATCACACACACAAACCACACACCCACATCGACACACACACACATCAACATACACACACACCCACCCTAACACACCCACACACACACACACAACACACCCACACACATCACACACACCATACACATACACACACACCCACACACACCCACCCACCCACACACACACCACACACATCCACACACACACATCAGCACACACACAAACACACACATCACCACACACACACATCACCCCACACACACACACACACACATATACACACACATACACACACACATCACCACACACACACACATCACCACACACACACACATCACCACACATACACACACACATACACACACACACATCACCACACACACACATCACCACACACACACACACACACACACACACACACACACACACACACACACCACACACACACACACACACACACAACCATCATCGCTGTAAATTTCAAAATCCCGAGCCAAATCTATCATAGCAGATATTAATAATGTAGCAAACTGGCCCATATTTCGAGAACGGTTTGTCAGAATATGGCAAAAAAGGGCTCAAATAAAATCATGTGATGTTCTCAGACAGTTTTTACAATAAAAATATAGGTCCTTGCGATAATTTTTAAGTTCCGTGCATGAATCTGTAAAAAAAACGTGAAAAGTCTGAAAAAATGGTCAAAATTTCGAACATTCTGGCTTTTATCTCGAGAACGGTACGTCAGAATGTGGCCTAATATGAATTAAATGAAAGCTAGTTTTGTCTAATGTGTTATTAAATAATAAAAAATATAGGTCCTCGCGACGAATTTGAAGTTCCGCGCTGGAATCTGCTAAAAAAACGTGAAAAGTCTGAAAAAAAGGTCGAAATTTCGAACATTCTGGCTTATATCTCCAGAACGGTACGTCAGAATGTGGCCTAAAATGAATTAAATGAAAGCTAATTTTGTCTAATGTGTTATTAAATAATAAAAAATATAGGTCCTCGCGATAGATTTCAAGTTCCAGGGCAAAGACTGTCTTAAAATCGAACCCTTCCTCAAGGAAATACTTGAGGAAGGTCATAAGTCAAGGACGGTTTGGAATTTCGGACCTTTGATAGTTTTCCTCATATCGTACGGCAATTTCACTTGGGGTCATCTCTCATCAATTTTTCGCTATCTCTTACCGTTTCGCTCAAACAATTCGGACACACAAAGATATTACAAAGCCCGTCCATATTTCTCATTTATACAGTATGTCTCAGAAGTCCTAGCGGAGGCCCTGTAACTTTTGAACGGCTGGGAATTTTGAAATTCTGTTTTTTTCTAGACATAGGAAAAGGCCCATGGCAAATCTGATGGTGATGTTAAAATTCAGGTTCGACCCCCGGAAGTGACATTTTTTGATAAAAAATGGCCATTTCTCTCGAAATTTAAATGAGAAGGTATACTTTGGGTTTCATATTATTAATCTACTGGCCATAACAGGTAATTATACGAAGTTTCATTTTTCTGCCATAACCAGGGGCGGAGGTGTGGAGGCTGAAAGTTGAAAATTCAGATACCACATTGATTGGCAATGGGGGATCTATTGCTCACAAAATGGGTTTAAAAGGATAGAAGAAGTGTCTTTGAAGTAACAAAACAATGAAAACACCAATATCTGTATCACCATTCAATCAGTGGCGAAGTAAAAAAATAACCAGATTGTGATTTTTTTCCAACTTGAAGGTTCGGTCTCCAAGTTGGAAGTCGACAACACTACATTGCACTTACCTTTCATCAGTGATAATAATTATGAAGCTTTTATTTACATTTAGCGTAGTTTTTCTTCTCAACATGACAATTCTTAAGAGTCAAACCGGATTCATACGGAAACATGCATTACCTATTAATAAAATTAATGAAATAGTACATATTGATATTTTTTCATCAAGCCAATGAACTCAGAAGCTTGTAAACTCAAAAACTGAAAACTTACCTACCTACATGGTAAATATTTTAGTTGTGATATTTGTGCAGTAGGTAAACTTGAAATCATAGTCTTCAACATAATGATTTTTTACTCCGACACTGATTGAAGGATAATACATATTGGCGTTTTCATTGTTTTGGTGCTTAAAAGAACGATTTTAAAAAACATTTTGTGAGCAATAGATCCCACATTGCCAATCAATGTGGTATCTGAATTTTCAACTTTCAGCCTCCATACCTCTATAATAATATATGAACATATTTTTCGACCAACTTTGATTGCCGCCCCTGGGCGTCTCCGCCCACCCGGGGGTGTCGTTTCAGGGTGGAAAAGTGTCAGCTCGCAGAGACAAATTCTTTTGATTCCAAGAATTTTTTTCTTAATTCTTAGTGTAAGGCCGCAACGACCTGGCGACGCTTCCGGGCGGAATATCCGCCGAACGGAGCAAGATAGAAAAAAACCAATACCTAGTCGGAAATATTATCAACCGAGCGACCCCTAAATTAATACATGTAAATAGACCGACGAGTGAGCTAGAAGATTAGCGTGAAGTTCTTGGACGACATATTTGAAAAAAGCCCCTTCAAAAATAAATTTAAAGAAAAGAAGATAAAAACAATACTTCCGATTTCTAATATTAGAAATTTCTCGGAAGTAAAATAAACAATCATACAAAAATAAAAAATTTCGTAATATCCTCTACTCTACGACTCTACCACGAAGTCTCTGTAGCTGCACACGAAAAACACCCTTAGCTAGAGAGACCACGAGACACCACCGAAAAAACAGTGATTTCCACGATGTGAGTAACATTAAAAAAAAAAAAAAATCTCCAATTTCCTCAGAAACATACCAGTCCAATGTTTTTTAAAGAAAAATAGCATAAAATTATTAAAATATTAAAGTAATTCATTGAAACAATTACACGGACCTGATTTTGTCCTTGTACTTGTTCGTGTGTATGTGTATGTCCTTCCTATTGTGTGAAATTCCAGGTGGGTCTCTCTAGCTATATGGCGCACATGCACACACATCACCACCACACACACACACACACACACACACACACACACACACACACACACACACACACACACACACACACACACACACACACACACACACACACACACACACACACACACACACACACACAACCATCATCGCTGTAAATTTCAAAATCCCGAGCCAAATCTATCATAGCAGATATTAATAATGTAGCAAACTGGCCCATATTTCGAGAACGGTTTGTCAGAATATGGCAAAAAAGGGCTCAAATAAAATCATGTGATGTTCTCAGACAGTTTTTACAATAAAAATATAGGTCCTTGCGATAATTTTTAAGTTCCGTGCATGAATCTGTAAAAAAAAACGTGAAAAGTCTGAAAAAATGGTCAAAATTTCGAACATTCTGGCTTTTATCTCGAGAACGGTACGTCAGAATGTGGCCTAATATGAATTAAATGAAAGCTAGTTTTGTCTAATGTGTTATTAAATAATAAAAAATATAGGTCCCTCGCGACGAATTTGAAGTTCCGCGCTGGAATCTGCTAAAAAACGTGAAAAGTCTGAAAAAAAGGTCGAAATTTCGAACATTCTGGCTTATATCTCCAGAACGGTACGTCAGAATGTGGCCTAAAATGAATTAAATGAAAGCTAATTTTGTCTAATGTGTTATTAAATAATAAAAAATATAGGTCCTCGCGATAGATTTCAAGTTCCAGGGCAAAGACTGTCTTAAAATCGAACCCTTCCTCAAGGAAATACTTGAGGAAGGTCATAAGTCAAGGACGGTTTGGAATTTCGGACCTTTGATAGTTTTCCTCATATCGTACGGCAATTTCACTTGGGGTCATCTCTCATCAATTTTTCGCTATCTCTTACCGTTTCGCTCAAACAATTCGGACACACAAAGATATTACAAAGCCCGTCCATATTTCTCATTTATACAGTATGTCTCAGAAGTCCTAGCGGAGGCCCTGTAACTTTTGAACGGCTGGGAATTTTGAAATTCTGTTTTTTTCTAGACATAGGAAAAGGCCCATGGCAAATCTGATGGTGATGTTAAAATTCAGGTTCGACCCCCGGAAGTGACATTTTTTGATAAAAAATGGCCATTTCTCTCGAAATTTAAATGAGAAGGTATACTTTGGGTTTCATATTATTAATCTACTGGCCATAACAGGTAATTATACGAAGTTTCATTTTTCTGCCATAACCAGGGGCGGAGGTGTGGAGGCTGAAAGTTGAAAATTCAGATACCACATTGATTGGCAATGTGGGATCTATTGCTCACAAAATGGGTTTAAAAGGATAGAAGAAGTGTCTTTGAAGTAACAAAACAATGAAAACACCAATATCTGTATCACCATTCAATCAGTGGCGAAGTAAAAAAATAACCAGATTGTGATTTTTTTCCAACTTGAAGGTTCGGTCTCCAAGTTGGAAGTCGACAACACTACATTGCACTTACCTTTCATCAGCGATGGGAATTAATATTTTTTTGTTTTTTTTTTTAAATTTATTTAAATTTATTTTTTTGGCTATTATTTTCTTGTATTTCTTATGATAATAATTATGAAGCTTTTATTTACATTTAGCGTAGTTTTTCTTCTCAACATGACAATTCTTAAGAGTCAAACCGGATTCATACGGAAACATGCATTACCTATTAATAAAATTAATGAAATAGTACATATTGATATTTTTTCATCAAGCCAATGAACTCAGAAGCTTGTAAACTCAAAAACTGAAAACTTACCTACCTACATGGTAAATATTTTAGTTGTGATATTTGTGCAGTAGGTAAACTTGAAATCATAGTCTTCAACATAATGATTTTTTACTCCGACACTGATTGAAGGATAATACATATTGGCGTTTTCATTGTTTTGGTGCTTAAAAGAACGATTTTAAAAAACATTTTGTGAGCAATAGATCCCACATTGCCAATCAATGTGGTATCTGAATTTTCAACTTTCAGCCTCCATACCTCTGCCCCTGGTTATGGGAGAAAAATGAAACTTTGTATAATTACCTGTTATGGCCAGTAGATTAATAAAATGAAACCCAAAGTATACCTTCTCATTTAAATTTCGAGAGAAATGGCCATTTTTTATCAAAAAATATCACTTCCGGGGGTCGAACCTGAATTTTAACATCACCATCAGATTTGCCACGGGCCTTTTCCTATGTCTAGAAAAAAACAGAATTTCAAAATTCCCAGCCGTTCAAAAGTTACAGGGCCTCCGCTAGGACTTCTGAGACATACTGTATACAGTATGTTTCAGAAAAGGAGGCCACCCCCTCGTAACTTTTGAACGCGACCGAATTTTTCAATTCTGTAAAGTCCTAAGTATAGAAAGTGCCCTATGGCCCATCCTGTGGTTACATTTATTTTTGGCCCCGGTTGGCCCTTCCGCCTTTTAGGCCATATATTTTCATTTTTCTCGCGAATTTTAAATGGAACGCTATATTTTTTATTCCTGTTAATTAAAGTCCAAGTTAGGTTGAGTATAATGAGCTTTTAAATTTTTCAAAAAACTTATCAGGGGCGAAGCTGGTAGGGTGCAAGGTTCAAAACTGTTACACCCTGTATTTCAGCGTTAGTTAGATTTTTTAGTACAATTTTTATTTACATAGATTCAAAATATTGTTTTACACCACATGAAATCAAAAAATATTCTTGTTTACATTTAATCAGGGCCGTAGTTAAGTTTTCGCAAAAATACTTTTTTTCTCACGTCAATTTTTCCGAAAATTAATGGTGTTTTCGAAATTGGCATTTTTAGAGGTGAAAGTCTGCAATGACATATGTTTTTTATGCTTAAAATCGAAAGAAAACTTAACGGAGAAGCTATTAAGATCATAAAAAAGGACATTTAACCTGCTAGTTTTTTCACAACAGTGTCCGGAAAGTGGGTGAATTTCGAAATTATTGGATTTTTTTGTTGAGGAATCACAATTGGCATAGAAAAAATAATAACTAATAAGGGAATAATACTTTAAATAACATAGCAAAATACGAAGTTAAATGAAAATTATTTCTTCTAAATCAGTGCCGGATTTTTTTTTCTCTCTCGCTTCTCTTTAAAATAATTAAATTGGTTTAATTTTCACCCTCAATTGTTTGGTACTTGACCTGGTATTTTTTTTTTAAAATTTCGAGATTATTGGATTCTTTGTTGTTCTTGAGAAAACACAATTTTTCTTTGAAACAAAAGAAAACTAGTTTTTCCACAAGAGTCCGGTGAAACGGGTAAATTAAAAAAGTTAAGTTATCATATTTCTGTTAACCACTTTCGTGTTATCACAACTACTCAATACTCAAACTCGCTTTACGCTGAAACCGGGACTTGAACCACCGACCTCTAGGTTTCAAGTCCGCCGCCTTATCCATCATGCTACTGAGGTCGGTGAAACGGATAAGTTGCGAAATAACTGGGTTTTTATTGGAATACACCATTGTTATACAAAATAAATAATACCTTATAAGAGAATTAATCTTGACGAAACATAAATACATGCGAAAGTAAATGAAAAAAATCTTCTTAAAAAAAAGAGTTTGGTACATAACCTGGAAAATGGCCCTTTATTTAGAGACCTGGTACTCATTTATAGCAACACCAGTATGTTTGGGTTTAATATCGCTTTCAACTGCATTTATGATCATATCGCGACGGGGGTGTTACCCTCCATTAGCAGGAAACTCACCAACCTGCTAACCACATTTATCTCACCCAGCCTGTACTAGGCCTGAATGCCATCATGAAGTCTTCACGTTGCATTCAACGCGCATTCAACGTTTTTCGTTGCATTCAACGCGCCATCGGACTGAACTTTGAAGAGTGAAAAAACGAGAGAGAAAAAAAAATCCGGCACTGATTTAGAAGAAATTGTTTTCACTTAATTTCGTATTTTTTATGTTATTTGAAGTATTATTCCCTTATTAGGTACTGTTTATTTTCTATGCCAATTGTGTTTCCTCAACAACAAAAAAATCCAATAATTTCGAAATTCACCCACTTTACCGGACACTGTTGTGAAAAAACTAGCAGGTTAAATGTCCTTTTTTATGATCTTAATAGCTTCTCCGTTAAGTTTTCTTTCGATTTTAAGCATAAAAAGCATATGTCATTGCAGACTTTCACCTCTAAAAATGCAAATTTTGAAAACACCATTAATTTTCGGAAAAATTGACATGAGAAAAAAAAGTATTTATGCGAAAACTTAACTACGGCCCTGATTAAATGTAAACAAGAATATTTTTTGATTTCATATGGTGTAAAACAATATTTTGAATCTATGTAAATAAAAATTATACTAAAAAATCTAACTAACGCTGAAATACAGGGTGTAACAGTTTTGAACCTTGCACCCTACCAGCTCCGCCCCTGATAAGGTTTTTGAAAAATTTAAAAGCTCATTATACTCAGCCTAACTTGGACTTTAATTAACAGGAATAAAAAATATAGCGTTCCATTTAAAATTCGCGAGAAAAATGAAAAAATATGGCCTAAAAGCCGGAAGGGCCGACCGGGGCCAAAAATAAATGTAACCACAGGATGGGCCATAGGACACTTCCTATACTTAGGACTTTACAGAATTGAAAAATTCCGTCCCGTTCAAAAGTTACGAGGGGGTGGCCACCTTTTCTGAAACATACTGTACTTACTTTTACTTTTTACTTTACTTTTCCGTGGCTGCGGCCTCAACGACCATATGCCTGTTCTATGAGCTGAAACCATGTTCTTCTATCTTTAGCAATCTCTTCCCATTCGTTTGGATTAATTCCTATCTCTTCTAGATCCTTCCGTATATTGTCAATCCAACGTGTTCTAGGTCTTCCCCTTGATCGGTGTCCTTCAAATCTTTCTAGGAATGATGTTTTTTATTAAAGAGTCATTGTTCATCCTTGATATATGTCCTGCCCAATTAAGTCTGCGTTTTTTAAATACTTGAATGATATTTGGATAAGGATATTTTTCATCCAATTCTCTATTCTTTAATATTCTCCATGCTTTAAATTGATCATCAAATTTGGGTCCAAATATACGTCTTAAGATTTTCCTTTCGAATCTAAGTAACTTTTCTTCGTCTTCCTTTCGATATGTCATTGCTTCACAGCCATAAATCAAAACAGGTATAACATAGCATTGATAGAGTCTTAGTTTAAATTTCGTTGATAAGGATCTTTTCTTGAAAATATTTTGTAAACTAAAATAAGCTCTATTGGCTGAAAGTAATCTTGCTTCTTTTTCTAAATCAGTCTTATTCTCTTGGTGTAATATACTTCCTAGATATTTAAATTGTTCTACTTTTTCAAGAGATAGTTCTGGCGTTATCAGTGGTTCTGTTGTTTGGTGTTTGCTAACATACATATATTTAGTTTTATCTTCATTAATAAATAAACCAAATTTTTTGGAGATGTTATAATAAATTGATGTCATATCAGTTAATTTGATTTTAGATTCGGCTAGTAGTACTACATCGTCAGCATATGCTAAACTAGATATTGATTTTTCCCCAAGGCTAATACCTGCAGGGTTCATTTTTTGGAATTCTCTGTTGATTCTTTCTAGAACTAAATTGAACAATACTGGTGATATTGGATCTCCTTGCCTTAAACCGGTTGTTATTTCAAATTCTTCTGAATTAAAACTAGGCATTTTTATTTTGCAGATACTTTTCTTTAGGCACATTCTAATTAATGATATAATTTTAGGAGGAAATTGGAATTCTTTCAAGGTATTTAACAGTGTTTTTCTATGTATACTATCATATGCTTTCTTATAATCTATAAATGCCAGATGAATGTCTTTGTTGAATTCCCACGCCTTTTCATTTATCTGTCTTAAGATGAAAATATGATCCAAAGTTGATCTACCTTTTCTAAAACCACTCTGATATTCTCCAATGATATCTTCTGAGAAAGGTACTATTCTTTTCAATAATATAAGAGATAATATTTTATATGTTACATTTAACAGTGAGATACCACGATAGTTATCACAAATTAGTTTATCATTTTTCTTATGAATAGGAGTTATTAAGGCTGTATTCCATTCAGTAGGTATTTCTTCTTTTTCCCATATCAGTTCGATCAAATTGTGAATTCTTTTGATTAATTCAAATCCACCACTTTTTAACATTTCTGCAAATACTTCATCTTCCCCACAAGATTTATTATTCTTAAGTTTTAAAATTATGTCTTGTGTTTCTTCCAGTGATGGAGAGGATGTATCATTTTCTACTGTATCAGGATATACATGTTCAAACTCAGTGATAGGATTGTTACTACTTAATAAATCTGTGAAATATTCCATCCATCTTTTACTTACATCAATTTCATTGGTAATAAGATTTCCTTGAGAATCTTTCACAAATAATTCTCTTTTCTTTAAAGGTTTACAGGTTTTCTTTACATTTTGATGTAACTATCTAGAACGATGGTGAGTGAAATCATCCTCTGCTTCCTTCAAAATTGTATTGTAATGATCACGTTTAGTTTGCCGAAGTAATTTTTGTGTTTCTTTTCTTATCTTGTAATATTTTTCTTTCTGTATAACATCATTTATATTATTTAACCATTTATTTCGTTCATCTTTTCTTTGTTCTACGTTTTTCTTACATTCTTCATTGAACCAAATTTTGTTTTTTCTTTTTTTCTTTTTCAAAGTGTTTTGAGATACTTGTTTGATTGTATCTTTTAAATTTTTCCAATTTAGATCTATATCACACTTTATTTCTTCATTAACTGGTTGGGATAGTTCTCTATCAAGTTTCTCCACATAGTTGACAAGGGTTTCCGGGTTTTTTAAGTCATCTAGACAAAACACGTTCCTTAAATCTCTTTGCTTTTTGATCCTTTTCATTTTTAGGTTCATTTTTGCCAGTAGTAAAAAATGATCGCTATCACAGTCGGCACCTCTGTATACTCTAATGTCTCTTATACTATTTTCAAACCTTTTCTGTATTGCTATATGGTCAATTTGGTTAATTGTATGCCCATCTGGCGAGACCCATGTTCCTTTATGAATTCTTTTATGAGGAAATTTTGTGCTACTAATAACAAAGTTGTTTGCAGTAGAAAAGTCAATGAACCGTTTACCATTATCATTTGAATTATCATGAAGACTTTCTCTTCCTATGGTAGGTTTGTAAATATCTTCTTTTCCAACCTTTGCATTAAAATCACCAATCAAAATTTTTATATCTGCCCGTGGTAATCTATGATAGAGAGCCTCAAGTTCATTGTAGAAATCATCTTTGGTAGAATCTGACTTATCTTCACATGGTGCATGTACATTGATAAAGGTGACGTTAAACCATTTTGCAGCAATAGTCAAATAAGATAGTCTATTATTAATTGACTTAAAATCTTTTACCATGTCTATAAATGAACTGTGAATATAAAACATAAATACTGTATACTGTATACTGTATAGAAACATACTGTATAGAGATTATTCATGACAGTAATGTCAATTACTTTAATACATTAAAAATAATCTTGGTTTTAGAAGGAGGAATGAAATATGCCATACACCATAGTACTATTGATAATATGGATTTATTTATACTCTCACATGACAACAAATCCTTTTTTCTCAATATTACTGGCTATCCTCTGTAAAATTACTCTTATTTTTAATTTCTTTATCCTATAGAAAGGAAAGTAATGGAATCACCCAAAAAAAATCCATCAGGAAAAGAGTTACCATTGGAAGTGTTTGCTGTAGCACTGTGGTAAATATCTCCAAAAACAAACAGGAAATTCCATGGTTCAGCAGGATTTTGAATGTTTCCTGTTGCTCACTATATTACTGTTTGATTGCAAAACACCAAATCAACAGTTTTTGTTTCAAATATAAAATTTTACATGAGAAAAAAACTTACATTGATAGGAACACAATCAGATATGAACAGGCTGTGTGTTTTGGAGTACCCAGCATTGAATTGCATTTTGATGATCATGGCTGGAATGTTGTTTTCTATTTGAATCGTACAAGATGCCACAATTTTGTCTGCAGAGTGGCATGTTTTGAAAACTGTCAGGAGAGCCTGGAAAAATAATATTTTAAATTAAATAGGTAGGTAATTAAATAAATATTCATGTCATCTACCTGGGTTGATTTATTTTCAACAAATATTCATACACAACAAATATTTATTTCAGCAGGTATGTATATGAAATCTGTCTAAGTAAAAGTTTCAAGGGAGATTAAATATTTTTTTATTTTTATTTTACATAAGATAATGAATGAATTCTATACTGAGAAAAGAAAAAAATATGAAAATAACTAAAAATCATGAAGGAGTAAAAAAAAGGTAATAATAATAATTATAAAATAACTACAATTATTGTCTTATTTTTACTGACTGAATTGGATTATTGAGTCCTATCATTTGTGCAGTAAGCTCAAGATGTTATATTATCAGGTCAAAATCCACAATATTACATTACAATATCTACATTACCATAGAGAAACCTTGACAACTGAGTTACTTGAACCAACAATATCAGGTAGTTTGGGAAATAGTAACATGCGACCCCTGCTTACTTTGAAAGAGATTTTTAATCTGAGATCATCTGGATTCTCTGTGTCTTCATATTTGTATGAGTAGAAAAATGATTGTACAGGAAACCAGAACTGAGTGTAAGCAGATTCACTTTTGTCAACTGTGGACAATTTGAGTCCATGTTTGAATGGCTCAACAACCATTTCATCACCAATCCTGGCCAAGGAATGAATGGCACGAGACAATACTGAAATGAGAATGTAACTATTATTAATAAATTTACCAAGAATATTTTTGTAGGTATGGTAACAAAAAATGAGTTCATAAAAAATAAACTAAGATAATAAGAATAATATGTACTTCTAGGTGTTATTAGAATATCACAATTTTAGTGGGTAGTGCAGAATTATAGGACTTTTTTTTATTTTCCTTGACTTCATTTTTTTTCATGAGGTAGGTATAAATGAACCCTGGACATTCAAGTAAAGAGTACAAAACACCCTTAACTTCAGTGATACAATACAATAACTCCATTTGTTTGTCATCAATTCTATTAATTAACTTATTACCTCAGATTTTAAGTTAATAGCTACTTTTTTTTAAAAAAAAAAAAAAAAGGTAATTGTTCCCCAGAACCGCTTCAAGTATAGTTACTAAAGTGTGTTTTCTGTTTCTTGTGTCATTAAATAGACAGTGAATATACATATATTTTCGTAAAGGAGGTCTTCAGATTGGTAGGTTTATTAATATTATTAAATAGCCTATGCATTTTAACTTACCTTTCACACTCTGGTTAAACAGGACACACTTCATATCTGTTTCTTGATTAGATTAAATTAAATTACCTACCTAAACTGATTTTACTAACTAGTGGGTTATCAAAGTAAAATTAGAAATTAAAGTCAAGAGAATTTTCTAAATAATCATCCTATTTAGAATACCTGCATTTATAATAAAAGAGATGGTTCAAGTTGATTTTGCGAAGCAAAATAATTAATTATTATTTCAGTCAAATTTTATTTAACAATTTGGGTTTTACGTCCCATTCAACAGCTATGTCATCTCCAGACGCGGGTATTACACTCCTATCGCAGGAAACAAATCTGCTACCCAAGTCGACCTTACCCAGCCTGAGTTGGGCAGGAAAATCGAAAATCCGGAATGCCAAATATTTTTTAAATTTAACTTTAAAATTACACAGATAACAGATTTCATAATTAACCGCCAAAGTGAGCAACTGAGCAAGGAGGTTAAGAAGAAGCGAAGTAAAAAAGTGCGTCACGAAAAATAATACGGGATAACGGGATTTTTCTCAAGGTCAACAAAGAGGGATTTTGAATATTAACTTGAAATTATAATAATTTAATGGCCAATAATTTATTATTATAATATTATTACTTCTTTATTATTATAGTATTGAATTTCTCATCAATAGAAAATTATTTGTAAAATATCTATCTATCAAATAAATGGGTATGTATTACATAAAATATTGACCTTTGCTATAGGAGGGATTTTATAATTCCCTCTCCAAGAATAAATCCCTTATCGTGACCTTCCTCTGATTTTAGTGGAAGCGGACTTTCAAAAAATCAATAATCAGCTGTCCGCGTGTTTGTTAGGGATGGGATTCTCGACTCGTTTAGAATATTCGATTCAGTAGACTCAGTTCATCAAAAGTAGTCGACTCAGTGAGTCGACTCTTTAAGAGTCGCGGTTCTTTGAAATTCTGTATAATTTGTTTCACCTTAGATAATGGGGGTAGTCGATTCAGTAGGTAGTCTAGGGAGTATGGATGGGATTCTCGACTCGTTTAGAATATTCGGTTCTGTAGACACTAGTCTCAGTTCGACTAAATATTCATCTGAATATTCATATTGCCCTCCCCTACATCTAGTTCTCACTTATCCCCTGATATCACATTAAGAAGCTAGTAGAAAGAAATTAATTTTGAGTGGGTAACAGACTTGTTTTCAATGGATAAAGCCATAGTCAATCCTATTCAAGAGTTTGAAAGATTATATTCTTAAATCGTCCCTGACGGTCCCTATAGGACGGGACCGATGCGATGAGATGTTGAGTGATGACGTCAGTGGGTAACAGACCTATTTCTAATGGCTAGTGCTAGTGGGTTAAACCAGACAAGGAAATGAGCGGTGAGTCGATAGTCGATTCTTTAGAACTTCGAGAGTCGATTCATACGACTCTTCAGAAATAGTCGACTCTTCGAGTCGACTCGCTCAATATTTACCCATCCCTAGTGTTTGTGTTTTTCAAAGGAAAGAAAAGAAAATCAAATTTTTGAAATTGTTTAAAAAAGAATAGTTAATTTAATTAATGATAGTGGATGAAAGTTGGAATTAAGTCCCTCTTATGAGCCCTTTTCAATTTTACTGTACACAACTTAACAAGGAGTTAATAATACTTGACAAAATCATTGTAACACCATAAAGTGATGAAACTTCAGAGAACAATCTTTCAAAGTTGTCACATCTTCAGATCACTTATCAAGACTGATGTCCTGCTACTAATTTGAACTTTTCTTCAAGAGAATTTATCAAAATGAGTTCCACCTTAGCTCCTAGTCAAAGCACAGTCTATGTGTCCAATCTACCATTTAGTTTGACAAACAGTGACATTTACAAAGTGTTTGAAAAGCATGGGAAAATAGTCAAGTAAGTATGATGCCAACTAATGTAAGAGATCTTTATAGGTAGATTAAGGGTGGAATTAATAGACATTTTTGTAATATCTCTGTGGCACTAAGTCACGGATTGTGTAGGTACTGTGTAAGATAGGGAAAACCGACGCTTAGCAATGACTTGTGATATAGTATTTGTCTATTAATTTTGTCCTACATATTTTAGATAAAGAAAAAATAAATTTTACATAAGTTGAAATAATAGAAATTCCAAGTGGTTTCTTCATTGCATGGCTCCTGTAGTTCAGGATGAAACACCTCCTTGGTAATAGTATTAACAAATGAGAGGCAGAAAGGATCTCAGAGTGATCAAAGGATTGAATCATGATAAAAAGAAAAAACCTGGGTAGGTCAAATTTTCAACAGATACAATACTTTCCTTATTACAGGATAAGGAACGTAAAAAGAGTGTATCATGATTTTATTCAAGGGCTATTTCTAGACTCTGATGAACCTTTCACAGATTGCCAAGAATTATGTGATTAAATGTTTCAGCCTTTGATCATTTTACTATTAGAATTACCCAAATATATAAAAAAGAGAAGCATTCTATAGCAAACCTAAGCAAAGACCATCTTCCTAAACAATCAATCACAAGGCATATATCTAATGTGTAATGTCTCACCTCTTTAACATTACCTAACCTGATAATCTATTTATCATAAAAATCTCTTTTAAAAACATGTTATTTCAAATAATGTATGAATAGGTATGATAAGATTTGAGTTCAATATTAAAATTTCTTAGAAATAGCTTCCCGTAAAATGAAATAAGTAATAACATTGCACTAAAAAATAGAATTTTAATTTAAATGGTAAAATGTCTAAATTAATTTTCAAGGCTAAATCATTTTTATATCATTTGCATTCTGTAAAAGTTTCATAAGAATTGGTTCAGAAATGGGACCTTGGATAATAACAGGGTGAACTCTGATTGGCTTTAGTTTACATTCTGATAGGATTTATAATGTTTACTGGAGCTGTTACCCTCTACTGTTAGACTGCACTGTTAGTCAAGTGTTTAACGTGATAGTCTGGTAATCCAGGTAGCGTAGGGATCCGTTGGTTCAAATCCCACCCAGTGCATGAATTTTCCCTCATAAATTTGAGTTTGTGACCACATAATAATAAGACTCTGGTGGTCTTATTATTATCAAAAGTCTTATTATTACCTTTCACTAAAGAGTGTTATTATTATTATCATTCAATGGGAATCACACCATCTACCCACATTAATCTCAGGGAGCCTTTCAAGTTGGAAATACCAACTTGAACATGAATTTGAATTAAATATTTTTTTTTCAAGATAGTGAAATTTATTCTGGTCTATGACATTTAATTAGTTATCATATTTGTGTTAATCACATCTGTGATATTACAACTACTCACACTTGCTTTGCTTAACTTGGGACTTGAATCTCTGACCTCCAGATTACAAGTCAGCTGCCTTATTGATAAGCTACTGAGGTCAGTAGCTTGACATTTTAACTATCATTATTATTGACATTGCCTAGATATTTCAATTATCTTCAGTTCAGAAAATTTTGCTCAACACTAACATGTTTCTCGGTCTTCAATCTCTTTCCTTAAATTTGACCTCAAAGACAATACTAGAATACTAGTTTGTAGCTACTAGGATCCTTATTATTAAGTGTTTATGATGCACCATCTTCTTCTTTCACTTTACCTATTCCCAAAACCGACTTGGGGTTGGCATTGTTCAACCTCATGATTGAGGTAGGTTGTGGCACATTTTTATGGCTAAATGCTGCCCTTCCTAACAACAACTATTCTATTTGATTTATCATCCTCCATTTGCTGGGAATCATACCAGCTACCCACATTATTTCTCACCCAGCCTGGCTAGGGCCCATATTAAGTAGTAAATAATTTTAAAAAAACTTAATGTTCCTAAAAAATGCTCTATCAAGTCTCTATTGTTGTACATCTTCTGTTCATTGCACCTCCATTGAATCCCTGCTAGCAAGAGGTGTTCACACTCCAATGAGATGCCTAATATTTGCCAAATAAAAAATAAAAACAAGACTAGAAGAAAAAATACTTCCAATTTCTAATATTAGAAATTTATCAGAAGTAAAATAAAAATTAACAGCAAATAAGATGAATAAAGAAGATGAAGATTGAAAACTACCTAATTACCTAAATGAATTCTGTAAAAAATAAGATAAATGATTAAAGATTATTATGTTGGCCTACACTTTTGTGAAAAATTATTAACTGGGGCATTGTATTTTTTTCTGTTCTAGGACTCTTCATTGAAAACATTGAAAGTAAACTTGCACTATCTGCTCCCCCCATGGCCAACTCAATAGACAAAAAGTTGATGGAAATGGAGGCCAGATTGAAGGCAGCCGAAATCAATGGAAGAGAAAACCTCTCGCTTTCCCCCCCAGGAGCTAATGGGGCCTCTAGTCCTTCTCGGCGATTCAATGGAGGTGCAATGAACAGAAGACCAAAAATATTAGGAGACATAGGAACACCGACACGGTCGCGAAAGCAACTAGACCTCCCCGTCAGCATTATACAACAACCAAAACAAATAGATAGCCTAGAAATAGAGAACAAAATGAAAGAAATTATGAGGGTGAATGGCATTCTCAATATAAACAATAGACGATATCAGACAGAGATGAAAGACTTGGAACATCTAGGAGAGTTAGGCAGCGGGACCTGTGGTCAAGTCGTGAAAATGTTACATAAACCTAGTCAAACAGTGATAGCTGTGAAGCAGATGAGACGCTCCGGGAACAGTGAAGAGAACAAGCGAATCATCATGGACCTGGACGTGGTTCTCAAGTCCCACGACTGTGGCTTCATCGTGCGGTGTCTGGGCTGCTTCATCACGGAGAGTGACGTGTGGATCTGCATGGAGCTCATGGCCACCTGCTTCGATCGATTGCTCAAACGCCTGCGGGTGTCTGTGCCGGAGCACATCTGTGGCAAGATAACGCTCAGCACCGTCCGGGCCTTGCATTACCTCAAGGAGAAGCACGGCGTGATCCACCGCGATGTGAAGCCCAGCAATATTCTCCTGGACGAGAGGGGGAACATCAAGCTCTGTGATTTCGGCATCTCCGGCCGCCTCGTGGACTCGAAAGCGCGCACTAAGAACGCGGGCTGCGCCGCCTACATGGCGCCGGAGAGAATCGAACCCCCGGACCCGCGTAAGCCCGACTATGACATCCGCGCCGACGTGTGGTCGCTAGGCATCACGCTGGTCGAGCTGGCCACGGGAGACTTCCCCTACAAGGATTGCAAGTGTGACTTCGAGGTGCTGTCTCGTGTGTTGAACGACGCGCCACCCTGTCTACCGGATGACCCGGCGCGGTTCTCCCCCGAGTTCCAGAACTTTGTCTCCCTCTGCCTCACCAAGGACTATCTGCACAGGCCCAAGTACCGCAGGCTGCTGGAGCATCCCTTCCTGCGGCGCTACGAGCATCTGTACGTGGACGTGGCCGCGTGGTACCGCAAGGTGGTGGAGACGTGCGGGGTGTCTAGTCCCGCCCTCAGCGTCAAGAACGGGAACAACAAGCCCGCGCTGGGCGGCAGAGCCTCGGGCGTGAGCCTCTCCTCCCCGCAGCCTTTCCGCCGTCGCCTCCACACCCCCGACCTCCAGCACTCGTACTACAGATCTGCCTCCGTGTCTCCTAACCGCTACTATGTTCCTGACCCCGCGAGCAAGCTGGAGGAGTCGCACGCGAACGCCAAGCAGAAGATCACCTCCTACATCAAGCACCACCTGGGGGTGGGGGGGAGCGCCACGCCCCCCTCCCCGCCGCCACGACTCTCGCGAGACTCGGCGTCCCCGCGGCTCTTCAGGCGAGTGAGTGAGCTGAACCAGAACCACTACAACTCAAACCAAAGCACCACGTACCAACCCAGTCCGTCTCCTAGTTCTGCCAACTACCACGCGAATCCGTTTGCACCGTACGCCCCCCCGGGCTGCAGCAACCCGTTCAGTCCCTACCAGGTGCCGCAGGGGCACTACTCCCCCCTGCCCGCGCTCTCCCTCTCCCCCCTCCGGCGGAACCTGGAGGCGTCGCCCTGTCTCCCCCGGCGACACAACGTGTCCCCCTCGCCGCCCATGCCTCCCCCCCGCCGCCTCTCCGAGTGCAACTCCGTCCCCGGCAGCCCGCACCCCCTGCGGCCCAAGTACTCCTACACCCCCGAGCCCACCCGCCGCACCCTCAACCTGGACTTATGACAGAAGCTCAACCTGTTCTCCCAGCTGGGATAGTATTACGAGAGGTGCTCGGCCCGAGTCCGGAGGCTGACACTTGCAGAGGAGTAAATCAGTGGAACCCAAACCTTGGGAACAAGATGCTTGAGCAGTAAATCAGTGGAACCCAAACCTTGGGAACAAGATGCTTGAGCAGTAAATCAGTGGAACCCAAACCTTGGGAACAAGATGCTTGAGCAGTAAATCAGTGGAACCCAAACCTTGGGAACAAGATGCTTGAGCAGTAAATCAGTGGAACCCAAACCTTGGGAACAAGATGCTTGAGCAGTAAATCAGTGGAACCCAAACCCCAAACCTTGGGAACAAGATGCTTGAGCAGTAAATCAGTGGAACCCAAACCTAGGGAACAAGATGCTTGAGCAGTAAATCAGTTTAACCCAAACCTTGTGAAACAAGATGCTTGAGCAGTAAATCAGTGGAACCCAAACCTTGGGAACAAGATGCTTGAGCAGTAAATCAGTGGAACCCAAACCTTGGGAACAAGATGCTTGAGCAGTAAATCAGTGGAAACGAAACCTTGGGAACAAGATGCTTGAGCAGTAAATCAGTGGAACCCAAAACCCAAACCTTGGGAACAAGATGCTTGAGCAGTAAATCAGTGGAACCCAAACCCAAACTTTGGGAACAAGATGATGCTTGAGCAGTAAATCAGTGGAAATCCAAACCTTGGGAACAAGATGCTTGAGGAGTAAATCCATGGAAACAAATCAAACCCAATACCGGCCACACACATACATGCATGAACAGGCAACAGGCTGTATAAACGACCTAATGCCCCTGATCTTTTTCATGCATGGATGACAGTCACGCCTGTTCATACATGCATGACAGTCGCGCATGTTCATGCATGCATGACAGTCACGCCTGTTCATGCATGCGTGTACGTGTGTGTGTCCGGCTTTAGGAACAAGTTTCTTGAGGAGTAAATCAATGGAACAACACAAACCCTAGGAACTAGATGCTCTCCCCTCGATCAAAATCATTTTCGATCAAAACTCATGGGAAATACACAATGTCAATATGTACTTCAAACTTATCCTGTCCCGGCACTCACTCAGAGGTCTCGGGTTCGAAACCTAGCCGGGAATTTTTTATTTTTATTTTTAACGGGGGTGACATACCCATAAGGTTGAACAACGTCGACCCTGCTTGAGCGGGATGAGACAGAGTAAAAGAAGATACCCGTGTTGCCGTGTTTGAGCAGTATGAATAACGCGATATTATTACTCTCAGTAGTTTGATCGATAAGGTGGCGCACTTGTAACCTGGAGGTCGGTGGTTCGAGTCCCGCTTTCAGCGTGGATTTAGTAAAGCGAGTTTGAGTAGTTGGGATATCACGAAAGTGATTAACACAAATATGATACAGCACCAACGACAGGTATGAGACCTAGTTAAAGTGCTTCAAGAGAGAGAAAAAAAAAATATGATAACTTTTTTCTGATTGTATGTATTGAACAAGATGCTTTCAAAATCAAGTTTGATCAAAATTATCGAGAAATGCACAATGCGTGTTTATGGATGTCTGTAGTTTGCAATGTATTCCTAATATTATTCATCGGGGAATAAAATTAACAGAAATCTAGGGACAATGCCAGCTTAGCACTCGACTATGGGACGATTTTCCCAACGTCAGAATAATAGTACAGCATAAACCAAAACCATAAAAATTATTACATATACACAGATTACACAGCTATAAAAAAAAAAACTTTTATGTATTCTGATGTACCTAGTTACCTACACTCTAAGCAATAAACCATTTGCGGGAGAAAATACTTTCAGATAATATTGAGGAAAACCCCTATTTAAAATTCTCGATCTGCGCATCTGACTGGTAATCTAGTTATCGCGGGTTCAAAACCCAGCCGGGACATGACAAGTTATCCTCTCATTTGGGATTTTGACCACATAATAATACGTCTTGGGCTTACTGCTGGAATAATGGGACTCAGTAGTCCTAATCAGGCAGTACAAATAAGGCGATATTATTATCTATGTAATGGTATTCTGGAAAGAACTTTTGAAATCAATCTTGGCATATTTTCCCAATTCGTTAAAAAGCCTGATCTCGTTAACGTATGAAAACTGTCCTAATGATTAATCGCGAGTTCGATTCCCGCTCAGGTCAAATATTGCGCGTGATCTCGAGCTAGGTAAAGAACATGGATTGTGGACATCTTGGTTTCTAATCCACCCCTGGTTACCATGACGATACCTGGTCTTCCCAGCCTTACTTGGGCAGGATATTTCCGTCTCATTGAGGCTAGGTAACATGTGGCCGTTTTGCCCTGCCAATTGTGGGTAAAACTAGATGACCACAACAGTTGAATTTGATGGTAAAACATCATTTTAAAAGGAATTACGAAGAAAAGGAGATTATAATAATAATATCGCCTTATTTATACTGCCCGATTAAGACTACTAAGGTCCCATTAATCCAACAGTAAGCCCAAGACATATTATTACGTGGTAAAATCCCAAATGGGAGGATAACTTGTCATGTCCCGGCTGGGTTTCGAACCCGCGACCTCCGGTATCTCTGGATTCAGGAGTGCCGCCTTTACCACTGAGCTACCGGGACAAAATGGGGCCGAGTAACTTGACCTGCCGACTGTGGGTAAAACTAGATGATCATAACAGTTGAATTTGATGGTAAAATATCATTTTTAAAAGGAATTATGAAGAAAAGGAGATTCTGTAAATATTACTTTTTTTACAATGAAACCTATACTGAAGATATTACAAAAAGTAAAAGTGGTTCTATAGATTTTTTTAATTTATTAGAATTAAATTAGTGGTTCTATAGATTTTTTTCTAATAAATTTAAGATTCTAATATTTTTTAAAAAACTATAGAAAAACTTACTTTCTGGAATGTTTTCACTTAATTGCAATAAAAATAGGAACAAAACTGATCAAATAATGCACACACAAACTACATGGTTCAAAACACAAGCCATGTTTCCATTATTTACATCTACGAAAATATCCGATTTTTTACAAAATCTTCAGTACCTATCTAATTTCTCACTAGATCTACAACAATATCTGATTTCTAACTAAGACCTACGTTCTACAATTATATCTAATTTATCACAAATTTAATGTACCAAGTTTCTCATTTATAACTAGATTTATAACCATAAATTCTCTCACCAACCAACGCCGCCCTATGAAATAGCTAAAATCAGTCCTGTTTCACGGACACACAAATATTGTTAGAATATAGAACAAATAAAACTTTTTCAAGATAATTTATTAGTCACCAAAATATCCGAAGATTTGACTGTGGGACTCAATAATCTTTCCCCATAGTTTTTTTTTAATTTTTTTTTTTTTTATTAATTTTCAAAAATTACTTAATATTTATTCATATGAAACAAGGGAGTATTATTTATTATCAGATTTTTAATATACACACTTTTCTAGTACAATAAAGTTACTGACTATAAATATTTTTTTCGTTTTAGTTTAATTAAGGTACCTTCTTTGTTGTTACCTAATCTGTTTATCTTGCTTGTATTTAGAAATTGAAATTTATTATTATGGAAAATCAAACTGTACTTAATATTCCGGAATTTATAATCACCAAGAAATTTAAAATTAGTCATTTTGTATTAAGATTTTGATGTAAAAAATTAAAATAGGTAAATTATCATTGATGCCGACTTTCGTGGCTCAGTGGTTAAGAGCATTGGTTGCTGATCCGGAGATTGCGGGTTCGAATCCCGGCCGAAGCGGAAACTTCTAACCGAGTTTTTTCGTTTCCGGAATGGCATGGATGTAAAGGTAAAGTGCCCTGAAGTAATGCGAAAGCGGTTCCGGAGCACAACTACCTTTTTTTAAAAGTAAAAAATAATTATTATTGATCATAAAAAATGATTCTCTTATGTCAAAAATAAATTTATTTGAAGAAAATTTATAAATTAAATGTCTATTTATTAATTAAAAATGGTCCCTTTACAATAAACCAATAATTTATTTTAAGCAATTCATTTTGCTATCGAATTTATCTATTGTTTGATGGATAAATGTTATTTTACGTGTGACAGAATTTTAGACAGGCTTTTAAAGATTTTTTTATATGATTTGTTTTTCTTTCATTTTACATTTTCTGACCGTTTTCAACACGAGCAACGAATCTGATCCATTATGTGTAATATTTTCATACCTATGTAAAATTTTGCTAGCTTTGATGAAACTCATGAAGATCTACAATTCTACATATAGTGCAATACAACTGAAAACATACTTACTTCTTGTAGAAAAGAGACCGACCTCAGTAGCTTGATCGATAAGGTGGCGGACTAGTAACCTGGAGATCGGTGGTTCAAGTCCCAAACATGAGGATTTTAATTAGGCTTTGAGTAATTTTGACATCAGTCTTTTGATTTTTCTTACTATTATTTTTCTCATAAATGTGAACCAACATCATAAAAAATTGATAATTCTCTCTTTATAAATTAAAAACGAAAATTGATTTTTACACCATAAAAAATCGATTATTTTCAATTTTTAAATTAAATACAAAAATTGATTTTTTGTGCCCTAATGAAATCAAACTATTTTCGTTTTTCTTTTTCCTCCTGAATTTTCAGCTAAAAATGAGGTTCAGTTAAATGCATCATGTTGACGAGGCCAAAAACCCACTAGGAGCGAAATTAATAGACAAATGCTATATCTCAAGTCATTGTTTAGCGTCGGTTTTCCGAATCTTACACAGTACGCAATCCGTGACTTAGCGCCACAGAGGTATTACAAAAACGTCTATTAATTCCGCCCTAGGTTTCAAATGGCCATAATAATAATAACACTGTTTAGTGGAAGGTAACCACCAGGCGAGGTTAATGCTCAAAGCATTTTCTACCACCTAACCTTCAGAGTCTTACTAGTATGTGGTCACAAACTCAATTCAATGTGGATGAGGAAAAATTCATGCATTGGGTGGGATTCGAACCAACGGATCCCTACGCTACCTGGATTACCAGAGCGCGTTAACCACTTGACTACCAGTGCACAGAATGGAGGTAAGGTAAGCTTTGTTAGCCACTGGTGATTAACAGAAATACGTACATTTATTCACTCGACAGGGTCACAATAGTGAAGAACAAAGCCAGGAAAAGCACCGGCGTGGCGTTCATTTTGTTTCTCAGAGTAGAGGATGCCAGGAATTGCGCAAATCAAGTGAACAACTCTGAGGTACGTATCAAAAGTAAAGTTTTTTCACCCATCCCTGCCCTACCCAGGCTGGGTGAGGTTAATGTGTGTAGCTGGTACGATTCTCAGCACATGGAGGGTAAAACCCCCGTCCTGTCTACCTCAAGTCAGTACGTTAAAAAAAATAGAATCAATGGACATGAAAGGAGCCTAGATATTGGATCTGGGCGTCCAATGCGTCCATATAATCAATCCTCTCACCACCGTGATTTAGGTATCAATACCTATCTCACGGACACGGGATTATTATTATTACAGTACTTCTGAAATAAATTGTTTACAAATTCAATTCAGGGTGGATGAACGAGATATAACTTATAATAGTAGATTTTATAAGTTATAATGAAATGTATTTATAAGTTCGCTTCTGAAAATGCAGCCAAAAGAAAACATCGAAACATTATCAGTAGAAACTCTTGGTCCATGGGCAGAAAAAGGAAATAATAAACAAAATTGACAATCTAACCCTTGTGTCCGGTGACATCTGATCACGGCATTACCTCATAACTTTATTGCTATACAGAGAGGTAATGCTGTGAGTATTAGAGGAACTCTTCCAACCTCTGAAACACTGGAAGAAATATTTTATTAAATGAATGTATACATTTTCAAAATATATAATGGAAACTTACAAATATTAAATAAAAAAAGTTATGGGTAAGTGGACCCCACACATCAGATGACAGAACAGAATATTTCTGTTAAGTAAGGGTCGGAAATGCCAGCCTCACGTGTCTGGAGTGAACAGAATTTTCTTCGCGAATTCTACCCCAACCGGGGATCGAACTCGGGATCTCTGGACTACGAGCAGTAGTCACAACCATTACACCACGGAGGCTGGCTCAACTTCACGGATAAAAATTCACAATCTAACCCACGCAATCTGCTTAGATAAAATAAGAGCTAGTTATTTTTGTTATTGTGTCACAATTTGTAAAGGGTAGCTTCGACATTACGAGAACTAATGCTTATGCATCATATCTCCAACAAACCATCATTATTATTATATTTTTAGCATTTCAATATACATTCTTGTAAGTATGCTATATGATACAAATGGTACATGATATAAATGAATGAAATATCATATTCCAATATCAATCTCGTAATGCCGCCACTGGTCGTTGCCCACTCTACAACTAACCCAAATTGTCCTCACGGGTAGGGTAGGCCCCGACATCCAAAGTACAGAGCCGAAAAAATCCGATCCCGCCAGGATTCGAACCCGGGTCACCTGAAGTGCAAGCCGAGCATGCTACCGCTAATCCAAGGTGACTACTGCAATCTACTTAACACTTTGAGCCCCAGAGCTGGGATCGGCGAATGAGCACGAGGGACTAAGGCAAAAAATGCGTTTTGCACCCTTCTTACCAAAGTTTTTTTATTGTAAAATATTGTGTATTTTGTCGAGAAAATTCGATAAATTTACGTTTTTCAGCTGTACCTTTTATACTTTATGATTTAACTTCAACGTAAGGAAGGTCGTGAATACCATATAGAGTACTCATTTCCATATTCAAATTTCGGCTGAGGGTCATATATGGTACTCATGTCCTTTATGAAATGTCAGCTGAGAGTCATATAATTATGGTATTCATGGGCTCAAAATGTTAAACCCCTCCATTTTAATCAGATTTTCGGCAGGACCGTGAAAGCGTCCATCGCGAAGGACAACGGCCGGTGTACCGAATTCATCCGCAAGAGGTCGTACGAGGACAAGTCCGCCTGCTACGAGTGCGGGGGGGCGGGGCATCTGAGCTACGTCTGCCCCCACAACGTTCTGGGGGTGAGGACACCGCCGCCCAAGAAAGAGCGGAAACGCAAGAAACGCCATTTCGGAGACGACACCCAGGTGAGCGAGACACTGAGACATAAGTCGTATTTTTCTTTCTAATCAAAAAAATTTCCTGGTTAGGTTTTTTCCAAATATTTCCATTTTATTCCAAGGTCATTCGTGAAAGAAAAATGCGTTTGGTTACTTTTAAAGATAAAAAAACACAATATTTTCAATTTTGAAAATTTATATACATATGTTACACTCACAAAACATTATTACATAGAAGAGTATAGAAAAATACAAGAAAATAATTACAATACAAGACATACAGTATATATAACACCCACATTTAACAACAATTATGGCGAAAGACTAACCAAACATCAAATTCCAAAAATGTTGAACAATATTCCAACAAATTTAAGAAATATTCCAAATGAAAATAAAATGAAGCAAGAATTAAAACAATACCTTATTAATACAAATAATGAAATATAATTGGCAAAAATAGAAATAAAAAATAAGAAGAAACAATGCAAATAAAATAAAATAATTATAAAAAAGAACTGATGTGATGGAAAATTAATTACATCTCCCGAAAAGTACAACAGTACTTCATAGAGATGTAACGGGAATGTAAATGTATATGAAAACAAATAAAGATTTTTATTATTATTATTATTATTATTATTATTAACCTATAAAAGAACTGGAAGCAAGAATTTTCTACTTCCACTTTGGTTAACTTTGGAAGTGAAAATTTTTCCTCTTCCAAAAGAAAAATGACTTGCTTCCAGTTTGGTTCATTTTATTCCCGTTTGGTTAACTTTGGTTAGAAAGAAAAAACGGCAATATACTCGTAAGGTTGGGTGGAAGAGATTGCCAAAGGCAATAACCCCGCCCTTCAGTTAGGACATATTATATTATGTATATATTTATTTATTTTTTCTTTATTCTTCTCTTATATGTATTTTAATTTGTAATTATTTGTGTTGTATATAATATGTCCCATTAATAAAGTGTAAATAAATAAATAAAATAAATATGGGCGAAATAAATGGACAAAATCGATAAATTAAGTCATTGCTTAGCGTCGGTTTTCCGCATCGAACACAGTACGCAATCCCTGACTTAGCGGCACAGAGGTATTACAAAAACATTTAGGGCGAAATTAATAGACAAATTTTATATACAGGGTGGGGCAAAAGTATGGAAACCCCTGAATAACTTTCGAATGGCTTCTTCGGTAAAATTAAAATTTTGTAAGGTAAACCGGGCTGATAAGACCTTCTTTTAGAGTGGGGTCGATTTTTGTTACCGGCCCCCATGTCGGGGCCAAGGGGGCCAACTTCATTTTTTTAAATACGAACCCCTACCTTGCGATACATTTTTGGAAAGGTCTTTAAATAAGAAATACATTGGTGCAAATTTTATTTTTTTAATATTAACTGTTTGCACATGGCGTCCAACTTTGTGTATGCAGTAAAGTCTGGAAACCCCTGAATAACTTTCGAAAGGGTTTTCTCAGTAAATTTAAAACTGTACACGGTAAGTCAGGGTAATAAGACCTTTCCAAAAATGTATCGCAAGGTGTTGTTTCGTATTAAAAAAAATGAAGTTGGCCTCCCTGGCCCCGACATGGGGACCGGTTAAAAAAATTGGTCCCATTCTAATAAAAGGTCTAATTACCAAGGATTACCGTACACAATTTTAAATTTACTGAGAAAGCCCTTTCGAAAGATATTCAGGGGTTTCCAGACTTTACTGCATACACAAAGTTGGACGCCATTTGCCAACAGATAACATTAAAAAAATAAAATTTTAACTAATGTATTTCTTCTTTAAAGACCTTTTCAAAAATGTATCGCAAGGTGGGGGTTCGTATTTAAAAAAATGAAGTTGGTCCCCCTGGCCCCGATATGGGGGCCGGTAACAAAAATCGACCCCACTCTAAAAGAAGGTCTTTTTAGCCCGATTCACTGTACAAAATTTTAATTTTACCGAAGAAGCCATTCGAAAGTTATTCAGGGGTTTCCAGACTTTTGCCCCACCCTGTATATTATCAAGTCATTGCTAAGCGTCGGTTTTCCCTATCTTACACAGTACGCAATCCTTGACTTAGCGTCACTAAACGTCACTTACAAAAAAGTCTATTAATTCTGCCCTCAATATTTTCCCCTTAATACTTTTGAATACACTGGAAGGCACAATTAGAGGAACCCCAGCTCTTTTCCCTTTACCTCCGTGCATTTCCATGCGGCTGCAAAGTGTGTTATGTAACTTCTGTTGTAGATAAATTTTCAGATGATTTTTGTTTTGTATAAAAGAAAACAGATTTACAATGAATACAAGAAAAAAATCAGGAAAATTTATTGCAAATCGTGGAAAGAAAAAAAGGTTTTGAGCTCACAAGATTTCATTTTTCTCTCCACTAGAGTCATCATAGGGTGACGTCATCGTGAACGATGATAGCCAGACAGTGGAGGAGTGACTCAGCACTTCTACCAAGGAGGCTAATAATTGACTAGGGCTCCCAGAACCAAGCCAATGCTGGTCTAAACCCTGTTTATAGTCTCCCAGCGAGTCAAATAAATAATCCACTAGAGTACAGATAGAAAATAAGTACACCAAAAGTTAAAAGAATAGATCATTCATAGTGTTAAAGACATTTAAAATTAGGTAGATAATTGGTAGGTAGATGTATTTCAGATATAAGAAATAATTGTTAGACAAATACAAACATTACTATGGTAATACCTAAAGGTACTGAGCAGTACACAGTACATTACTAATAACAAAACTGTTAAGTGCTCAAAGAATTTTCTACCACCTAACCCTCAGAGTCTTATTATTATGTTGTCACAAACTCAGATTAATTAGGGATTGGGTGGGATTCGAACCAAAGTATTCCTACGCTACCTGGATTACCAGACTAGCGCGTTAACCAATTGACTACCAGGGCACTAGTTCAATACAGATCGATGTGTCTTGAAAAACTATAGCTGACTATGGCCCCTCTCATAGTTTTTGTTTATTTGGCAATCAAAGTTTTTTTTTTTTTTTTTTTTAAAGTGGGGTTTAACGTCGCTTTCAACTGCCATGGTCATATCACGACGGGGGTTTTACCCTCCATTCGCAGGAAACTCACAAACCTGCTACTCACATTGACCTCACCCAGCCTGAGTGGGGCCGGGAAAAGCCAGCGTCACGAGAATTAGAATTTGAATGGTCACCCATCCAAGTCTTAACCTCGCTGGATGTCGCTTAACTTCGGTGTTCTGAAGGGAACCGGTGTATTCAACATGCCATCGACGCTGGCTCGAAATCAAAGTTTTTTCTTTCTACATCACATTCCATTCAGCTTGTGACAAATAATAATAATAATAAATATATAATAATTTTAATAATGCTGACGTACACATTTGGCATCTTGAAATGGTCACCTACTAACCTTGAAATAATTAACCGAAAGATAAGAACAACCTTCACTAAGTTCAGAATCCACCACTGCCATTCAGCCTTAGAAAGATTGTACCTGCCGAGATGCGAGGGAGGAAGAGGATTACTCAACCTCACAAATCTACACAACAAACTGCTAATAAACTATCGTGAATTCTTTATGAAGAAAAATACACCTTTCTATGATCAAGTAAAGCAGTGTGATAATAAATATACTCCTCTCAACCTGTGTTCACAAAACTTTGTCCCTCCAAAAGTTCAAACCATACAAGAACAGAAGTTGCAATTGTTATCTGGAATCAAGAAAAGGAAATATCCATCCACCCTGTATGAGAACCCGAATATTGATAAGAAGCTATCCACAGGTTATTTGACAAACGGATTTTTGATGCCTGAAACAGAAGGATTCATTCATGCGATTCAAGATCAAGTTATGAAGACGAGGAATTACATAAAGTATATCATGAAACAACCTATAGAAAATGAAATGTGCCGTCTTTGTAACTTGGTCAGCGAAAGCATTCAACACCTGTCGTCCGGCTGTAAAGTGCTAGCACCACGTGAGTACTTGAATCGACATAACATGGTTGCCAACATCATTCATCAAGAACTTTTAAAGAAAATGATCACAACAAACCGTACAACCCAGCCTTATTACAAGTACAAACCAGCTACTGTTGAAGAAGATGCCAAATACAAATTGCTGTGGGATATGTCGATTCAAACCGAGCACAATCTTCTTAGCAACAGACCAGACATTTTATTTATGAATAAAGAGGAGAAAAAAGCCATGATTATTGACGTGAAAATACCTCTTGATGACAACATTCATTCGGGATATACAGAGAAGATTATGAAGTACGAAGACTTAAAACAACAATTAAAAAATATGTACCAGCTCAATGCAGTGTCTGTACTTCCCATTGTCATCTCTACAAACGGTCTTGTCCACAAAAACACAGAATATAACCTGAAGAAACTCTGTATCAGGAACCCACAAGCTGTCATCAAGAAAGCGCAATTTTCCGTCATACTGTCCACCACGTCAATCATCAGGAAGGTGCTTAACGAGTGAAGATCATTCCATTGTACTGTAACCACCAATTGTAACTGTTTATACATATTATGTTGAACTTGTTTCCCATAATCATGTTTATGATGTACTGAACCTTTAATAAAAAGTGATGATTAAAGATAATAATGTTCAAAAACTAAAATAATAATAACTATGCCACATAATTTTGAACAATGCCTACCCCAATAGCAACATAAGCTAATACCTATGCGATTATGGCAAGGTATTAGGCGATAATAATATCGCCTTATTTATACTGCCCGATTAGGACTATAGAGTCCCATTATTCCAGCAGTAAGCCCAAGACGGTTTATTATGTGGTAAAAATCCCAAATGGGAGGATAACTTGTCACGTCCCGACTGGGTTTCGAAACCACGACCTCTGGTACCTCTGGATTCACAGAGTGCCACCTTTACCACTGAGCTACCGGGACAGACAATCACGCAGTGGGCAGTCACAAATCTTAATGAAATTCAAGTGTGAAATCACTTCGAACATACGGTTCGTCTTCGGTCACAACCACATCTTTTGACGAATCTAAGTATCCGGGAGCACTGGCTATCAGGGTATACGAACCCGGAACCAGCAGTCTCCAGTACTCGCCGTCTGCCGTTGCCGTCACGGTTTTACCATTTCCCGCTACCTTGACGACAGCGCCGCTCACAGGCTGGCCTTCCTTGTCGGTCACTAAACCGAAAACACCTCGTCGGGTGCTTTCCATGAACTGAAGCAGGGACTCGAAATTGCTCTGCCAGTAGAAGGGAAGGACGGCTGACTGAGGGTACTTGCAACAGCTGAGCTCCATCGTCATTTCGAAACAGTTGGAGTGAACGTAATTGAAGTCTTGCATTCCTGAGGAGTTTGGAATTTCAATATGTTTATTATTATTTGGAGGGCTGGCTGGGGAACTATAAACAGGGAGTAGATCAGCAGTCTGGCTGGGGGACTATAAACAGGGAGTAGACCAGCATTGGCTTGGTTCTCGGGGCCCTTGTCAATTATTAGCCTCCTTGTAAAGACAGTGGTAGAAATGCTGAGTCATTCCTCTACTGTCTGGCTACCATCGTTCACAATGACGCCACCCTATGATGATGATTATTATTTAACTCTTTATTAAAAGTACATACAGTAGAACCTCGATACAGTAGAACGGGACCTCGATTATGCGGAATAACCGTATAAAAGTCCGGATAATCGAGTGGACCTAAAATACCAAAAAAAAAAAAAACACTGCCAATCATGGACACAATACTTCTTTGTGATTGTTTCTCACTGTATACTGTTATATGTTAGATACTCTAGTCTAGAAGAGAAAACTGCCTTTCAAGTTTATTGGAATAGAACTGATTTTATTTGGAATTCTAGACTTTAGGAAAACTCTCGTTGAACATAAATATTCTCTGGCCTCAAGGCCTATCACATCTTCCCCTCTATAAAAAATTATTTAATTGTGCAAATCTCTCAGGTGGTCTTCTTTCTCGACTGCTTCTTCTGAGTGGCGGAATATTTAGACGGAGAGAGAATCACCATGCTTCCACTCTTCTCCCTTCCGTTGTGGTTGAAATCGAATACCTTCACCTACATTCAACTTTGGAAGATTCCTGGTCTAGGAATCATAATAAAATTTATATTTTCTTTTCCTCAGATCAGCTGTCTCAGGAACACCATCTACAATGTGAGGTTTTAATTGATTAGATAACGTTGGAATGAGTGATCTAGTTTTCCTTGACATTAATTTTTCTGAGGGAGTAACTTCGGTGTCACCTGTTGGAGTATTCCTCCATTCAAGAATTGCTGAAAATGGATCCCTCTTCTCAAATCTGCACTTCTCAATAATACTTTTGGCAATTTTCACTGCGGACTCAGCCTTTCCATTTCCATGACTGTGAAATGGGGAAGAGGTAATGTGTTCAAACGACCAATTGTTTGAAAATTCGAGAAACTTTTGATTTCTGAAAGAACCTCCATTATCTGTAATTAAAGTATTAGGAACGCCATGTATAGAAAATATTTTTTTCATCATTAAAATTACTTGCTCAGCAGATAAAGAATAAAGTTTCTCAATCTCCCAGTAATTAGAATAATAGTCAACTACAACGAGGTAGTTCTGATCTTCCACTTGGAATATGTCGGCTCCTACCCTGTACCAAGGTAAAGAAGGAGTTTCATGAGTTTGCATAGGGAGATTACGCTGTGCTACAGGATATGGTTTGCATTTTTTTTCTATGTAGCAAAGATCTGCCTTCACCTCTATCAAATTTAACTTCGTACAGAATTCTGCAGAGATCAGTGGTGGATGATTTTTATTGGTCACCTGGAACTCCAAGTCATACAGGTTGCCTTTATGTACAACAGTCAGACTTATTTTACCAACAGGATATAAAATTTCTCCTCCTAATGCACCAAGTTTGGTTCTAGATCTTTCAAGATTGACATTTCCACACAGCTTCCTGATATCTTTGAGGCTAATTACATTACAAGTTGCACCTGTGTCTAAATGGCATGGAAAGGAAATCAAATCATTATTAACAAGAAAAGTAAGATTGGAAATAAGGCTTTTCTTAATGTCACTACTTCCAATGTGCCAAACATTGTTATCAGTATTGGGTGTTTCCACTTCATAGCTCTGGTTTTCAACATAGTTCGCAATTTTAGCTCTCTTTTGCTTACAAACTTCACTGAAATGATTCCAATTACCACAATTAGAACAAACTTTTCCGAATGCTGGACAAAGTTCTTTTCTGAAAATATGATTCTTGCCACAGTAAGTACATTCCCTATCAGGAATCGATTTGATATTGGACTTGTAAAACTTGAATATTTCTTTATCCTCTTGAACTTTTACTTCAGCACCGCTTATTTCATGACATTGTTTCTCAGTTGCTTCAAAAGATTTTCCTATTTCCATAGCTGATATCAAAGTTAATTTGGAATTATTAAGATACTGTTTCCTCAACTCCGGATTTGAAACTCCAAGTACTAGCCGGTCTCTGAGTAATTCGTCATGCATTTGTTTGTATTCGCAAGAACTAGCTAGATTTCTAATTCTGCTGTAATATTTGTCTATACTCTCGCCTGTTTCTTGTTTCGCAATACCAAATAAATATCGTTCATAGATAATGTTCTTTTGAGGTAAAATATATCTGTCAAATGCATTTAATAATTTTTTAAACGTACTTACATCATTTGTCTCTAGAGTCATGAATGTCTTGAGCATTTCTTTATCAAACAAAGATATAATAAATGAAATCTGTATGTCATCTTGCTGTTTATCTAAGCCTGTCAATTTCATGTAATTCTTGACTTGTAATTTGAAAATATTCCAATCCTCTGCAATCGTCTCTGTTTTCCATTCAAACATCTTTGGAGCTGGTATAGTATGAGCAATCATTGACATATTGGTTGTTTCTTTGTCATCAATCGTTGGTTTAGTCATTATCAAAGAAATAAACTCATAGAACAAGAAAAATAAATGTGTACTTCAATCTATATTCTATGTTGAAAAACGAAAATTTGCGCTGTCACCATGTTATATGTTAGATACTCTAGTCTAGAAGAGAAAACTGCCTTTCAAGTTTATTGGAATAGAACTGATTTTATTTGGAATTCTAGACTTTAGGAAAACTCTCGTTGAACATAAATATTCTCTGGCCTCAAGGCCTATCACATATACAAGTGCCAATTTTGAGATGTTATACTAAATCACTTGTATCTCCAGAACCGCTTGTATTTTTTTCTGCATTCTAGATTCAAAAAAATTGGTGGAACTTGTTTTTTGACTTTTTTGTCCGAAATTTCCGATTTTCTTAAATATCAAAGTTAAATTATAATTAATTTAAATATGAATAGCCTATGTAAAACAAAAAAATGCATATACATTCAAAATTTCATCAAAATCGGGTGAACCGTTCACGAGATATAAGCGTTTAAGTAAAAAGTTAGTGGTCAGGCGCATGGTCTCTGTCACCCAGAACCGCTTGTACGAATTTGATGAATTTAAAATGGGACCATCTACAGAACGTCTCCTATATGTGTGCAAAAATTCTTAAAAATCTTTTTAGTAGTTTCTGAGATTTGCGAGTTCCAAGGAATATTTTTAACAGCTCAGGAGGTTATACTTACCACCTGAAACTTTGTACCAGTAGTTTCCGTTGGTTATTCCGTCCGGAAAGTCGTTGCCGCACGCAGTGCCAGAAGCCATCTCCGGATTCCACCAAGCGTAATCCTTGGCCAACTTCACAAAGAACGCATTATCCGGCGTCAAACTGGCAACGCCGTAATCCTCGTAGATGTCGGAACTGTCAAAGGGATAGCTGGCAACGACGGCACCACCATGAAGGTTGCCAGAAAGGACGAAGGGATGACTCAAGATGAACTGCATCATAGCCACCGTCTCTGGCTCGTGATGGCTGAAAAGAAAAACACTGTAGATAGCACGTCAAATATAACAAGAAAGAACTCTCACTCTCAAAATATCTCTTTCAACCAACATCAATATCGTTTTTATTTTTCTTTTCTTTTTTTTTGAACATGATGTTTATATTTGAATTCGAACAAAATCCTGGATTAGCAGACTGAGCAGACTATCTACTTGACTGCTAACACATGTTATCCGTTTCTTTTTGAAAAAAACGATAAAGCAAGTCTGTATGACTGTCAAGCACATTCTGGCTGGGGGACGTTAAACAGGGAGAAGCAGAAGACCAGTGTCTCGCTAGAGGACTATAAACAAGGAACACACTAGCCAACCCTTACAAGCCAGGCTAGCTTGCAGTTTCCTAAGGGTTTAATGG